>JAJLSF010000293.1:0-145329 GCA_030567395.1 Citeromyces hawaiiensis
TTTTTGAGTCGGGGCCGCTTATCGAGCCGCAGAGTAGTTGTATATCATGTCGGTCTGCTGAATAAATTTTATAGTGATTGGACAGTAAAGGTCACCAGATCCAGGATCTGAGAAACGAGCAGACCAGATCAGATAAAGATCACTAAGACCAGATCAGATCCGCCGGTTCTGGTGAGCCTTACTGTCGAATCAACGATCTGACAAGTGAAGAATGAAGTACTTATCAACTGAACCAATATAAATTATTCCTAGTATTTCCCATTACATACTACTTGTATATCTCTGACACCACATATCCGGCATATATCGAGCAATTGCATTGAAAGGGGCAGGAAAAGCTAACTCCACGACGTGATTCACGATGCGAAAATTAATCACCTACCAAAAGGGAATTGTGGTCTGTGAAAACACCCAAGACAGCCAAAAGAAAGAAAGAAAAATACCTCTTCATCTAATTTAGACTGTGAGAGTAAATACAACATTGTTCATCAAAATATTTGCAGTACATTTTTTTTAGTCTTCAGATGACCTACGACAAAAGTAGGAAATCTTTTTCCCAGTAACTAGTTATTTGTAATTTCTTTTCCATTTAGCTTTGTTGCTTCAACAAGGCACGTTTCTGGGAGCAATAACGCCATTACTGAAGAAAAGGGTTTTTCCATCTGCTGAAACATTAAAGTGACGAAAGTTGTAAGTGACCACCTGCGCTCAAAGGACAGCTCATTCAAGTCCTTGGAAGATGTGTGTTGGTTCAAAAGTGATCAAGTTTTGAACCGTATTCACTATGAATATATTCTCGCTCTCACTCTTCTTTGCATTATACACAAGTGTGGAGATCGTGATTGTGCATGTCCCTGCAGATACGAGAGGAGCCGTTCATTCGGAAAATTGGTTTTTGCGGCTGTCTGATCAGGCATTGCCGCGAAGCTCTTCACGGGTTCGAAACCACAATGTTGAACAAAAATCTCCATACACGATGGGTATTTGCGAAAAAAGGAGAATTTGTAAAAGCTAGCCTTGTAGCAAGAGGTGATTTACAGACCCTTTCTTATTCAAGAAACATTTAGGGCCACTTTGACTGCAGTCAATGGTACCCAAGGGGGTGTCGAACTCGCAAAAAGGGGCTTCGCTAACCAAACCACCAATTTCCAGTATCAACCTGCAGCCAAGATCTCTTTGTAAAGCGTGTCATCCTTATGCAGGGGCCATGCTAATCTTCTCTGTATTGTTTCAAATTGACCAAATGTTCCGAAGGACTTTTCATTCGTTTACCTTATTTGAACGTAAGGAAATTGAAATGACTACAAGTAGATGTTTTCTTGGTCCTTTTTTATCTCAATTTTCAATTCAATAAATGGCTATAATAATTCAGCAGTTAAATATTTGGCTAGAAATCTATTAAAGAAACAGATAGAATTTAAACATGATCTTAAATGCAAGTGTAGTGAAAAAAAAAAAAGTCGTCTACAAAGCAAAAGTCTAACAAAAAGTGGAACTAATTGATATGACGAGACCGATCATCCCTATTATAGGAATGATTAACGGAGAAAGCCGCTACGATCAATGCAAGATTACTCAAGATTCCGATATATATATATATATATATAGCCTGGTACCGGCGAAATCTCGGCGAAAAAAGAGAGGAAAAAAAATGGCACTTTCAGCTATGCTACGTCGTCCTACAGTCAGACTGGCTAAAAATGCTCGATTGTTCTCGCAGTCTGCGCTCTCGCTAGACAAGATCAAGGTGAAGACTCCTGTTGTGGAGTTGGACGGAGATGAGATGACCCGGATTATCTGGAAAATCATCAAGGACAAGCTTATCCACCCATATGTGGATGTGGACCTCAAGTACTATGACCTCAGCGTTACCAACAGAGATGCCACGGATGACCGTGTGACCCACGATGCGGCTCATGCCATCAAAGAGTATGGTGTTGGTATCAAGTGTGCCACTATCACTCCAGACGAGCAACGTGTAAAGGAATTCGGGCTGAAAAAAATGTGGCTATCACCAAATGGAACCATCAGAAACATCTTGGGGGGAACAGTATTCAGAGAGCCTATTGTAATTGGGTCCCGTGTACCCCGAATCATTCCTGGATGGGAAAAACCCATTATTATTGGAAGACACGCCCACGGTGACCAGTACAAGGCTACCGACCTGGTTATTCCTGGTGCGGGGACTTTGGAACTGAAGTACACACCAGCTTCTGGCGGAGAGCCACAGACTTATAAGGTATTTGACTACAAAGGAGCTGGTGTAGGACTGGCTATGTACAACACCGATGAGTCAATCATTGGATTTGCTCACTCTTCTTTCAAGATGGCTCTCACCAAGGAGCTCCCACTGTACATGTCGACCAAGAACACCATTTTGAAAAAGTACGATGGTAGATTTAAGGATATTTTCCAGGAAATTTACGAGTCCACTTACCAAAAGGAGTTCGAAGCCAAGGGTATCTGGTACGAACACAGATTGATTGACGACATGGTGGCCCAAATGATCAAGTCAAAGGGAGGATTTGTCATTGCTTTGAAGAATTACGACGGAGATGTTCAATCCGACATTGTGGCTCAAGGGTTCGGATCACTGGGATTGATGACCTCTGTGCTTATGACCCCAGACGGAAAAGCTTTTGAAAGTGAAGCTGCCCACGGAACTGTTACAAGACACTACAGGCAATACCAACAGGGCAAAGAAACTTCAACCAACTCCATCGCTTCTATTTTCGCATGGACTAGAGGGCTGGCCCAAAGAGGAAGACTCGACAACACTCCAGAACTGGTTGACTTTGCCAACAAGCTCGAACAACTTGTTATTGACACTGTTCAAGTTGACGGAGTCATGACCAAGGACTTGGCCCTCGCAGGAGGCCACACTGAGAGATCCGCTTACGTCACCACTACAGAGTTCCTTGACGCTGTAGCGGATAAATTGAAGGCTTCTGTCTAGATGTAGTACACCACTTGACTATAATACACCACTGCTTAGAATGCACCATTTGACTGTAAAGCGATTGTCTTGACTATGGCGCATCAATGCTCAGCTTCATGCAACAATACCTCAGGCTGAAAACAGCAGGCTGACTATAAATAATGCATTCATGATATTCTATGGGTCTATTGATGACTCATTCGTCTAAACAATCCCTCAAGTAAATTAACGAGTAGTATGTGCCAAACGTGATCCCCACTATTTTGAGAAATGGCTTCGATAGCTCCCGGTAGAAGACGGTCTAAACGTTAGTCAGACGAACTGAGTCAAATTACACACATGCGGGTTCCTCTTTGTGTTGATACCCCTCTTGGCAATTCTCGGCAAAAGTCTGTTCATCGAGTTTCGTTTTGCACTCATTAATTGAAAAAAGAAGCGTAGTCAACATCTCCAAAAACGAGAGATCTCTTATCCTGAGCGGAACTGTCGTGATCTTCTTGTGAAACTCGGGATGGCGGGCCCAGCATCCTTTCTAGCCCCAGCTGCTTTGAAGGAACCAGTTTTTTCGATGTGAGAGTTGAGTTCTTCGAATTGTCGTTTATCGCACTCAGATGATATGGTTTAGGCTCAAATTCGTGATCGGGTAATTCCAAAGACGCTTGTAGTCTATCTTTTAAAGATCCAACCTGATCGTCATCATTCACAACCCGATCGTCCTCTTCCATAACGACATCAGACGAATCCTCGATGTCCCATCGCACTTTCTTGCCACTTTTGATCACTTTCGACAGAGAAGGCGATTTCATATGAGGTTGTGGCTTCTGGATCCTTCCAGATGGTGACTGTTTCTTGGAAGAGGAACCAATGCTCAGTTTTTTGTTGTTGATGATTTTGCTGAAAGGAGGTGAGCCCTGTTGCGGTCGTGGGATCATTGACTGTGAGATGACAAGGTTGAACCCTTGTTCTAGGAAGGCTTCTATCGGCGCAAACTCTGGCGTCGCCGATGTATCCCGTATGATGGATGTGAGAACTTTGGCAAAGGAGAGCTGTCCAACGCATTTGTCAAACATCTCAGATGACTGCGCAAGAATATCTCGCTCTACACTGCTTTTCAGAAACGCCACTTGAGTTTCGAAAAAAGTGCCATCGTGCTCCTCGCTCCATGTCTCAAGCTCTCTTGCTCGCCGAAGAAGAGAATCAGTCGAGAGATTTGTGAGAACCAAATCCAGTCCTGTTTCCTTGTGTTGGAAACTTTCAGTTTCTCTCAAGTGTAAAGATATCTGTGATTCCACTTTTTCGCGCAAAGCCGTCATCTCTTCATTACTGGGAAGGCTATTGAAGAAAAGCTCCAAATCGTATTTGCACAGGTTCAAAAACTTTAACCTGGTCAGCATGTATGCTTTATTCCACTTATCTTGATGTTTGATGTTGAGATTATGTCGTAAAGCTTCAATCTCGTTCATCATCATGTGGTGAACTTTGTTTCTATTGATTAATGCCTTCTCAACCGCCTGAGAAACAACCTTTTTTTCTCGGTTTTTCAAAGCCTCGATCTCTTGCTTCTGCTCTGTTATCATCTTCAAATATGACCCCACATGCCGCGTGAGGTTATGCTGATTTCGAACAACTTTTGTCTTGATCTCTTTGGCGCGGTTCGCGTACTTGAGTGTATTGAGCGTCTCGTCAAAATGCTGCGACGAGGGAGAAACACAAACAATCATCACCGTTTTGCAGTTCCCTCCAAGAGAAAATTTTAAAAGTCGTGTAAGCTTGGAGTCCCTATACGGGACGTGATTTCTGCGTCTTGGATCACACAGTGCATTGATGCAGTTCCCCAATGCTAAAAGAGACTTGTTAATATTTGCTCCCTCGCTCAGCCGAGCACCTGTGTTTTTCGTGGCGGCTGCTCTCTCGCTGCCGGCAAGATCTATGATTGAAAGTGTGGCAAAAGTGTGATTCTCATTTATATCGGCGGTTCTGCTTCTTTGAACAACATTAATCTGAAGCACCGCGTGAGATCGGGAAGAAGTTGCATTGGCTTCAGTAGGAGAAACGGTCCTGTTGCTATTTCCTATTAGGATTAGCTCCATCACTTGTTCTACAGTAACTGGCTTATGTGTGCTGAGGTTGCTCACGAGCATACGTTTGTTGGCGTCTTCTCTGAGCATAAGCGGCCTGCCGTTATTTGCCTCAGGTTGCAGCAGATCTCTAATGGTTTCATTGTATATTTCAAGATAGCTGAGCGAAACGTCAAAAATTTTGGACTCTCCCTGCTCCTCAATTTTGGAGAAAAGTTCCCGCATAGTGAGAAATATAATGCCTGGATCTTGCGGAACTCCAGATATCGTATGAGTTTTTCCGCATCCGGTAGCACCATATGCGAAAACTGTAGCGTTGTAGCCATCCAAGATAGAGTCAAGTAGTGGTTTAGTTGTGTTTTCGTAAATAGTGTGCTGTGTGGAAGATTCATCAAATAACTTGTCAAAGATGAACCTTTGTTCCCTCATGCGAGATGCAGGTCCCTTGCCAAATCCATTAGGAAACGCCTGTTGGTGAAGGGTGTTCAAAGGATTGTTTTCGGCCGGGTCGAAAATGAGCATACGATCGTCAACAACATTCAGGATCTTTCGTATTCCCTTTGGCTGGTACCTCGTCTTTGCAGTTGATGATCCAGACAACGATGCGTCGCCCAGAAAAACCTGCTCCTGTTGTGGCTGCAAAAGATGGGACGACTCGGTGAGAGTGAATGGTCGGACTCTAACAGCAACTGAAATAGAGCTTTCCCGAGAGATGTTCATGTGTTTTGTGACGCGATTTGAGTGCAAATGGGATATTTACTTTGCGCGACGAAGCGTAAGCGAGGAGCCGACTTTTGAAAGAGACTAGCTGAAGCGCGTGAGATGAGCTAATTATAAAGCCTGGTGAAGTTGAAATGGTGCGTAGTGTGCCCTCCATCTGGTCTGCATAATACATATGCCCTCGTGCACCATGTGCTCAACTCGGTTGTAATCAATTAATCAGTAAAATCAACGCGGCCAGTGTATTTGATAAAGTTGATACAAATAATGGAGTAACAGTAGTGCCATGTGAAATAAATGAAAAGCTCAGGCATTGGAAGCAGTGGGGCATTTTTTGAGGAGATATAAGTGTGAGCATAGTTTGGGTGATGGTTACTTCCACTTTTGCGGAGAAATCTCATATCGATATGAGACTGGGTAATTATGGTGTATTTGCAGGTGAGACATATGGCGAGAAATTGAAGAGCCACAACAAGCATATAGGATGTATCAATCGACAATGTGTGAGAGACCGAAAGACTTCAACGTCATCAGACTGGAGTGGCCCAATTAACATACAACGCTGCATTGCATAAAGGCACTTGACAGAAACGCACGATGATAAGGCTCAAAAGTGCCTCATTGACTAACAGCCTTAGTCCCAATCAATCAATGGGTGCTCTTTTGAGTGAATGGCGTAGGGTGATGTCATACTTCTCTCCCCAGGTTGCCTTCTCTACGCACCTAAATATAGTAAGGGAAGATGTACTTGTAGGTCAATAGGAGTGATTTACCGAAAGAATCTATATGCGATGAAGCGGAAGCTGAACCATTCAAGTAACCCGAGATGTACATATGTGAACTCTCTTGGAAATTGAGACACCACCACCACCGGGTAAAATCAAGGGTGCAAATAGGGCAAAAGGCCTCAATTCTCCTTAACTCATTTTCAAATGTTTTAATGCTTCAACAAATTCCATCTCCTGCTGCAGACCATCTTTTTTTTTTTCCTTTTTTCATGCATCCAATGGCCTCACAGAGTCTTCCACACTCAAGAAACACCTCTGATGGTGGCTCTTTTCGTTCAAGTTTCAACCTGCTCATAAGACGTAGTTCTATTTCTCTATCTCAATAAGGCTTCGCTTTTTCCTGCTGATCGTGCACGTCACCAGCCGGGCCGCCATTCGAGAAGGTACCATGAAAAGAGTGAGTCATCAATTATCTCTTCAAACTAAACAATTATCTATTTCCGAGGCTGAGAAGGAGAAAATTTAAAGATACTGCGGTGTTCCCAGCTTGTTTGTGAACACTTTTCCCTCAGCCATAATCAGCGATACGCCTTTTGAGCATTTGACATTATCAACAGAGAGGGAACATATGTAGTCTAGGTTGTGGAAAATCAAGAAGCAATTGATGAGCGGCAGAAGCAAGCCGAGAGAAAGCTGAGATCATCAAAGCACCTGTCTCCCTTGCTCATCTAAGAAATTTTCAGAACCATGATGTAAAATTAACACATTGACCTCTGTTGGTCTTGGGGAGTCCGACTTTCTTGAGTCAAAAGGGTAAAGTACCTACTTTATTTGCCGAGACCTGCTACACGTGATTTTTGAATCATTTTGAAAGAAAAAAAGAAGGTGAAAGATTGAAAAAACATGCTGTTGTACCGGCCCCGAATCAATATTGAAACAGCGTCTACTGATAAGTACATCAATTCAAACTCCATCGTCAAGAGCCCATACCCTTCGTCGCAATCAGGCATCATTGTCAGCCACGACAATAGATCTCAGCAAATGGCCTGTGCCAGCTTCTCGCATACTTCTATGCTATTTGCAAACCACCTTTTTGCTTTAATATTGAGGAGGATAGAGGAGAGATGAGTCGCCTACCACCTTTCTAGGAGGAATTCCTTTCTAGATGCCGCAAAAACAGAACAAAGCGAGAGATATTTCGAGCTTAAACAATGTGATACATACAAAAGGTGCGCTTAAATATATTGACAGAAACAAAATTGGTGTTCTTCCAACTGTCACGTTCAAGTTTCTGCATGAGATTCTAAAATTGATAGCCCTTTTGCTTTTGCTTGATCGCGTAAAAGCTCCGCTCTCCCTTGATGGCTCCTCGCTTTCACTGAAGTGGTGCATACAAAACCTGAGTAACATACTTTCTCTGAAACCGCACCACCGAGGCGACCGAAAGAGTGTTATGCTTTATACTAGTCGTAGCCAGATGGTTCAGCACAACATGATTAGGTATCGGCAAGACCCCGGAAGTGTTATCCTTATCATTCTTGAAATCGTTCAATATGACATTTTCCAAGAGAGGCGGAAGCTGCGGTGGTATTAACCATTGGTGGTTGTTCTGGCTTGATTTATGATTGTTGTCTAATGTCAGATAGTAGTTTTCCATCACTTTTGGGTCGGTGAAAATAGCAGGTATGTCAGTGACATATTCCTTGTGCGTAGATTGCCTCCTTACCGCTTCATCGTGGTAACGGGAATACCCATTGCCCATATCATCGTTATCCTGCGTGAGCCGCAGTTCCGAGTCCCATCCGCTTATAGATAGTCTAGATTTTTCATGCTGAATATACTGCTGGTCTTGAGGCAACAGCTCGGTGTAACTAGTATCGGCCTCATTGGGCAAGATTTCCAAGTAATTTACAAAATTACCCATCTGATCGGTAGCTGTAGGTAGGAAATCACTAAATCGAAGTTCGTTGTCCACAATAAACCTGAACCTGTGAGTGCCAACAGGCAGGGACAGTTTTACTGAAAACGACCCGTCTCTCTTTGACGGCCCGTTCAATGCAATCATTTTTTTCCATCCTGTGAAAGACCCGGTAACGAACACTTTATCTCCACCTTGAATCCATCTCAACTCCGTGGTGACAAATTCAGTCGCATGATCAGCCTCTTTCGGCTCCTTACTTTCTTGCTTCTCTGTATCGGCATCTTCTGTCAGTATCAGCGTGGACTTCCTTCTTTGCCGCTGTTCCGGTTCGTCAAGGCTCATCTTGGAGTACTGATGCGACAAGGGTGACGGACTCCGCTCCGGCCGGGAAACATCCACCATCGATATATCCTCTCCACGTTTAGGCGCGTACTCCTGATGTTGGAATTCAGGAGTCTCGCTTTCATCCATTGTTGAAAAAATCTGGCTTTCAGTATGCCAAAAACGCACTATCTGAGATCGGTACACGACTTGCAGCCAATTTGATTTTGTGCTGTAAATTAAGAGGAGAGTGAGCCCAGTAGCCCAACAATTTTACTACCCGGCATAATTTGAGTTTGTAAAGCCTATTGGTTTGGAAAATCGTGCGTGAAGTGAACTTTATTGAATATCGCGTTATGCGTTACAATAGGAGGGCAGTCAAATTTCTTTTTCTTTTGAACGTGAAAAAATAAGATTCAATTATTTGTTGTTCTGGACCTCTTTGAGAAAGCCCAACTTTATCTGAAACTTTATTGTTGGAATAAAGTTTCTCTGGTGATGGCAGGCATGAGCTATTTGTCTGCTGATCTGTCCCTAGGGTCTAATGAGACTTAAAATGGCTGGGGTATGTATCCCCAGATCTTGGAGCTGCAATGTTTGCCTTTGTATTGACATTGAATATAATCAGTAGCGTCGCACTTCAGATCCACAAGGTTAGCGATCCCTTATATTGATTACTCAGCTAGAACTCCATAAACAGCCATAAGTAAAGGTGACAAAAGCGACACCGTGATAACCCCTTTCAAAAACTTTGTTTCATTTCATTAATAACTCCCTCATGCTTACCGTAGAGACATATTAATACCTGAGTATCAATCAAGTCAAAACAATCTCAGAGCACGACTCTTCTCAAGCCTGTCCAATTCAGCATTAGATCAGCAAAACTTACACTAGGTCAATTCTCGGGCGCCATAGAATTATTAGTCACCCAGTCTCTCTTGAAGGTGGACTGCTTTTGCCATGCTGCCGTGATGGGAGCCGAACCGATAACCACCGCGTCCCGCCGTTGGACAACAAAACGGCCGGTTATGTGTTTCTCGAATTCAAATTGACCGTGCATCTCATCTGCCACTAACGTCTAGCGACATCACAGCATATATAACCAAACCATAGATGATCGTCAGTGGGTAAGCCAGGAGGAGTGACAGTCCTCACAGCCCGAATTCACAACACCTTATTCGCCTTCTTTCTCACAATCCTCATTTTCTCCTCGCTGTCGTCCACATCCTGGTTAAGCTCATCGAGCATTTCATTCTGTTCCGCTAGCTCCTTATTTATCGTGATACCAATTTCTTTTTGGCGACGAATAATCTCTGCAATTTCGAGCACATCTTGGTCCTGCTTCTGTATCTGTTCCTGCTGAAGCTGAAAGAGTTGCTTGTTGTCAAGAGGCTTGGTGACATCAGTCTCTTTGGGAGCCCCCAGAATACGTCTCTGGCTAAACAAGTTTACCTTTTCGCTTTTATTTTCTACAGCTGCATTTCTCAAAAGCTTGCCGAGGTCATCATAATCCGCCTGAGCAGCATTCATCAATCTTTGTCTGCGAGCAAACTCCCCGTCGCCCACTGAACCGTCTTGGACAAGTGGCTCCTGGAGGGTATTCAAAAGCCTTTCCGATTTCAAAAGCAATACCCTACTTTCTGACGTACTGCCATTTCTGTTTAGCAAACCCGACCGACACCTCTGCATCAATGTATTGTAATTTCTAAGCAAGGAAGTCCAGTCAGTCTCGGAAAATTCGGTTTTCTCTAACGTTTTTTTCTCCGCAACAGCTATTTTTGTCAAACTGGAGAGTGGAATGGCAAGAAATCCTTTAAAGATATCGTTATTTCGCCAGTTTGGGTCGTAAATTATGTTCTGCAGAAACTCGTTCAGCGCCTCCGATCTCTGCTGGACAATTGCATCTTTTCGTGAAAACACATTGACCTTATTAGGTAAGGGGTACGGAAGCGCAATGTGGTTAAGATCTTCAAGATCTTTCTTCAGTTTCACAAAATCAGAGAATCGTCGGTTTGCCTCGTACTCTATTCCCTCAACCGCGGTAGAAATGTGATACAACACCACACCTTCTTTCTCAAAGTGATGAGTGATCTTTGTCTCAGCCATGACCTTCTAATGACCGTGGTGTCAGGATGTGATGGGGAGATATACAGAGACGCTGATGTTGAGACTTTTAGTTTTGAAAACGGCCACGGTAGTTAGTTTCTCCGACATTTCACTTTTATTGACCGCTCTACCGAAGACTATATGCTCACAATTATATGGCTGATATTTGTACGTCGAGGGAAATAATAGGCTGGGGAAATGTCAGAAATCAAAAAAGTAGTCCACACTTGCTAGAGGTACTCTCTATATGTCTACGCTTTCAAAAGTAAACGGTGTTCCAGGTGGCGAAAAATCTGATCACATCTATTTTGAACTCTCGATCTCAAATATGTGCCCAAGAAAGAAGTTTGTGTCAAATAAGGGACAGAAAATTTCCTGATGTTTCAGTATCATTTATGAGACTGTCATTGCAATAGCGTAGGCCTGATCAATCCACTTGTTCACATCAATTGATTTCTTGGGAGTTGTCATAAGTCTGTACTGTCACTTTTTCGTTTCTGTGGATAAAATGTCATCCTTCGATTGTCGCTCGATAGTTTTGAATCAAGGTATCATTCCATTGCTTGATCGACTCCCATCATTATATCAGTCTCATTAATCCTCTCAAAAATCCATTGAAACCTTTCCCTTTTTTACATACCATTCCCAAAGAACGTCAACCTTCCTACACCCACCGCAGCACACAGTCACATCAAAAGCTGCTTACATTTGAATGAGGTACGAGCCTGGTGCTGGTGGAAATTACATCTATTTGTTCCATTTTAGCCATCAGGCAACTCTCGGGCGAGAATTTATGTAAGCAACTAGATGAAAGTGTACCGACTCGAGGATCAGTATAAAAGCATAAGCAAATGGAGACAGGGCGTTTCTATAGCAACGTCGTATCCTTCGCTCAAGCCTAAACGCCTTATAAAAGAGTAAGAGCCAGCTTGAGTACCCTGTTGAGTGTTTGTCTTTGACAATGGACAGCGGCGAAGGTTTAGCTGCTGGAGCAGTATCACATGTTACAACTATTAGACCTATGGACCACATTTGTAATTGTAGTCGGGGACGAAAATACTTGCACAAGCGGAATCCAGGAAGAATAATTACTTTGGGACATCTCATCACAGGGACTAAATGTACCTCATAAAATGCGAGTCTTTGGCAAATATGCGACCATGTAACTATTTATAGACCAGTTTAAAGAATGCTCCCACTTAATTAGCTAAAAATAAATCTTTTTCCGGAAAATTCCTATCTCTCTTGAGTTGTTCTAGAACTTTGACAGCTGACGTCATACCTCCACACACCACACTAAACCACCCTTCTTTAATGGGGAAACAATACATTTCAACGGCCGTCAAGGGGCTCGCGCATGAGTCCGACATTTACTCTATATCTCTTACCCGCAAATTCACAGTTTCAGTAGCCGCAGACGGATATATAAAACTGTGGTCCAATGCCAATTCTGAGCCCACGCATTTTGAGCCGGTGCTTTCACACAAAGTGAACGATGTGGGTCTACATCACTTGTCTACATTCGACTCAATGATAGAGAACGAGCTAGTCACGTTGGTAGCTTGTGTGGCCTTTAGTGGAGAACTTTACATCTTTAGAGTGAACTACTCGAGCCCCTCATTGGAGGTTGTGGAGTTCACTAATAAAGACAAGGCCCGTTTTTGGGCTCTACAGTTTTGCGAAAATCTGGAAAGTGCTGCAGACCATAAATTGGTGGTTACACGGGTAGACGGTTCTGCTTCCGTGTTCAATGTGACGGTTGCTGATAACTCAATTAGCATTACGCTTCATGGGAAGATAGAGCAGCCGGGCTCAAAGTCGGTCTCGTTTCCTACGTGTGTTGATGTGGATTCTTCAACGAATCAGTTTGCAGTAGGATATGAAAATGGCGATTGTGGGCTCTTTGACTTGGAAACTCTTAAACCCATCTACCAGTTTGAGTCGCCCGGCCTTAAGCAGAGCTCCTCCACTATGACTAGATGTGTCAAGTACTCACCGGCTGGGAACGGAGTTCTTGCTGTGAGCCGGGATTCCGGCTCGTGCGGAACTATCACCTTATACGATGCTACGTATGGCGAGACACTGGGAACTCTCACCAATACCACCCATTCGAGTAATGTAGGAATTGGCGGGTTTGCCCATGAGGGATGGTGTTTGTCGCTGGATTTCAATGAGGACGGCACATTTCTAGCTTCTGCCGGTTACGATAACAAGATTCGCGTGTGGAATACTGACACGAGGGAGAAAGACTCAACGATTACCCTTTCGAGCTCTGACGTTGCCGATGAAGAAATGAGCGATCTGGCCCAAGACCAGAATGTGCTTGTCACGACAGTTGTTTTCATCGCAAAGGGTATCAGACAGGGTGACGGCGATAGCACAAATGAAGGATTGGCCTGTTGTGGGTTCGATAGAACTATCAGGTGGTACAGAGAAGCCGGCGGTATATAATGCATTTCCTCTAAATAAATAATCATAAATCGTGTTGCAGGATTCAATCCACAAACTCATCCACTCCTTCATAATCCAACCTGATAACAAGAAGCTTCATTATGAGAAGCTTCTTCAAAAAGTCAAGTCAAAACAACGTTTCAGAAACAAATTCTAGCCCATATCCTGAGCTCGTCCATATTGGGCAAGCTCTAGAAGTTCCTCCAAGTAACCGTTTCGACACTCAACCCTAAAGTTCTCTTCTAGGAACTCACTCTGAACTTCTAGCTGAAGCTTCCTTCAGAACACACCTAGGAAATCATCTACAGTTTGATCCTGAACTTAGCCAACAACTCACCCAATCATATCCAATAAGGGGGAGGCGGAAAGTAGTCATTGTGGTGAAAGATCCCCCTGTGAGCGAATAGATCATTTGTGCCCCGTTTCATCAGCTGATCCAGTTTCGCTCTCCGTGAGTTTATCTTGAGCTCGTCTAGTTTATCAATACGCGGAGAAGAAAACCCAAAGGGCACTTGCAAAGCACTGGGCCGCTGCTGTGGTGTGCGGGGTTTACAAATCTCGTGGTACAGCGGAGACGGTAAGAACTCTTTTGTCTGCTTTATGGGCGTTGGATGCTTAATAGTTTGCTCACTTAAAGTTTCCTCGCTAGCATTGGGGGTCTCAGGCTCTCTCTCTTCATCGAGCGAGATATCTGAATCCAAGGGCTTTGTCTGTTTCTTCTTTCCAAGTTTGATGACTCTTCTCTTCGGATTGATTACTTCTGAAGCATTGTTATTGGTACCATTTCTGAAAAAGGCTCTCGACTGAAACTCTTTTATCAGATCTAGGTTCTCGTCAAGATAACTAAAACTCATATCGTTGATAGAAACTCTTGTTGTGGAACCGTAATCCATACTTTTCAGCATGATGGCATTGAGGTAGTTTTTCGTGATAAGATCCGGGTTCATATTGTCAGCGGAACCACTTTGCCCCATTGCCAAAGTCTGTCTAGAGCGAGCAAGCGAGGCTAATCTCTCTAACGAGCCAGACGAGATCTGCAACGGCCGTTCAGGATCAATATCGTTGAAATTTACTCGATTTTCTTGCTGGTGCTGGTGGTGCTCAGCGAGCAAATCCTGATGGAACTGGTCAAATTTTTCAACCGTGTACTGCAGAGAAAATTTGTACAACAAATTGGGCAAAAACTCTTTAAAGAGCTCACTAATCTGTGTTTCAATCTTCTTCTGTATAAAATTTGCCAGCGGCTTGATCTTATCAAAAGTTGAGTTTATAGAGATTGACTCGAGTGGGTCGTTTTTGAAAACAAGGGTAAGACCCTTTGTCTTGGAAAATACAATTATAATGATCGACGATAGCTTGATTTGCGACAGCCTTATATTTAGCGGGATGCTGAACTCGTCATTGGCCATAACAAACTTTGGCGTGGCGAAACTAGAAAACTCCGCACTTGGCTCAACCTCTGTCAAGTCATCGGCCAAGTTGTCTTGAAAGATCTTGAGAGGATTCGCCTGTACTTTTGTGTTGAGGGTGATTGAGGCGTCTCCCTGGTAATTAAACTTGAAAATACCCCTAAACCGATCGGGTCCGAGATCTCCAATCTCCAGAATCTCGAAATCTGGCGCCTGGGAACCAAAGTTGAGGTCGATAATTTTGATGTCGGACGAAAGGGCATTCGGTCGCTTTCCCGTATTGAGCGAGTCGTTCAGCAGATCTTTAGTCCAGCTAGCGAGGGAGTCTTTTCCGATCGACTCCCAGTTGATATTGAAAGACATTTGGACCGGTCACGCAGAAGGATCTGAAAAATTGTGCGCAAGGAACAATTATATTATATATATATGTAAACAAATGACTAAATGTGAAGATTATGCATAATTGAGGGCATAATGGACTCATCTCTAAAAATGCGGCCAAGTCGAACCTTTGTTTTTTTATTTCAGTCGGCTGATAAGGCCAACGAAAACTGATCGTTGCCCTTTAATAAACCTTGCCTTTTTTGTGCCAAAGACATCTTTCTTGACATGTGGTTGATTGGGACTTTTTTCTTCTATATATACATCTTCGTCTCACCATATATTTCTGATGTTCGTATGGCGGGCTGATAATTACTTGTAAAGCTTGTGCCCAATCAAGTATTCAATGGCATTTCTTCTTTGAGTCGGAAAAATAATCAAGCACGAGCCATCATTGATCGTCATTCTTTGGCATATGTGTTTTTTGTCGGATTATCAACCATAATCCGGGAAAACAATGTGATGCAACTTTGCAAAAAGAAATGATGGTCATGCCTTTTCTGAATAAGAAACGACTATCATGTATAAGCATGTATGACTTGCGGGGAAGGTCATCATGCGGATAAGTCACTCATGATATGTCACATCACATGTGTTTCCCCACATCAATCGGTATATAAAACAGGCCACAAACCTCAACTATGTAGCAGCTTTAGGTAGAATAAAAGCCTTGCATTGTCAAACATAAGTGGAAGTTACTACTATCAATTGCTGGACATTATAAGAGAACAATCAAGACTGAGAATTCCATCAACCTGCCGGAGTTGCTCAACCTGGTATTGATGCCCCGACTGAGGCTCCCAGATCCCCGAACTATCAACATTTTTCTCTAGGCTTATTGACCGTATAAAGATTACGTATCCTTTGCAGGCTGTGAAATCAGAAACATAGTGCTTTCGCCATTGTCAAGGGAGGAGGTATCACGGGCCAAAGCGGGGCTATCAGAATTGCTGTTAGGGAAAATACAAGCTCTTTATGGCTTATCTGAGTTATTCTAAACGCTCTGTTGACATCAGAATTCCCGACGTGGAAGACAGGTAATATCGGCTACTGCACTGTTCTTAGAACAATGAAGGAGCCGACGCATGTTTCTCTGGTTTCTTTTTTTTCAAATGTCAATCTCGCCTGTCAGCCAGTGTGTACCAGAAGCCAAATCCTCCTTCACCGATTATCGCAAATCGGTTTTACATTGAAGAGGGCTGCGTATGTAATATGCGCTCAGCTACAAGTGACCAGAACATTTCAGGTTCGAGGGAACCATAAGATAGATTGAAAGGAAGCCGCTAGATAATCTTTCATATGCATCGTTATGTGGACACCGTGAAATAGAATATCAACCCTTCGTCAGCAGGCAAAAGACGAGGCAGAAATCGCGATAATTATTTTGATGACTCAGTCCCTTAGAAAAAGCAGGTCCTTCGCCTTCAGCTTCCGTTAGAGAAAGACGGCTTCTCACAGAATACATGTATGCGAATGACTGGTGAATGATATCCTGATATCGGGCATCCATGTCTACACTAACTGTGAAAGATATTATAACACTCCATGAGTGGATCCACCTTCATTCCCATTCACAGAGCAAATCCTTGCTACGCTTCGCATAAATTGAATTCATTTTTGTGCTTCCTCCTAACCAAAGCTATTCTATGCAGCAGAGTTACTCTCGCACTATGTAACAGCGCGGTCGCCTCGTTCAGTTGCTTCAACAGGTCCCTCTGAAACTGTGATGCACATGCCTCTTCTTGCCATTGTGTGCTTTTGGATCCTTGAATGCTATCAACGACGACTCGCCGTCAAGGGCCACAGAACTGAGCATGTTGAAGATCACAGCATTCTTCAATTCCACACTTTCACCAGACATCTTTTCCTGGATCAAATCGCAAGAATCAGTCAACACCTGCACACTTTTCATTATGTCGTGCATCAGCTTATCCAGCAGCTGCAACGTAAGATTGTAACGTACAACAACGCGCAAGATCTCCACGTTGTCGTCCTTTCCCGGTTCCACAGTTGCGTGGGGGAGAGGGTAGTTTGGAACAATCCAGCCATTCTTACGCAACATGGTAGACACCATTGCCTGAGGAATACCGGGGTACCTTTCACGGAAGGTTTTTGAGAACTGGAAGGAAACCACGGGCAGTGCTTCGCAGTAACTTTCATGATCACTGATTTCAAGCTCTTCGCCAGCCTTCTTTGGTAGGTGAAGATTGGACACCAGATCGAAATAACTAGTCTCTTCTAGAAACCTTGACAGAATTCTAGCATTTGTCATGCTGTTATCGAAAATCGAATAAAACCCTTCTTTGCCCAAGGATAAAAAGTTGTAGTACTGGTGAATAACCTGAAATCCTGGTCTTGAGAAATTTAAAGTAAAACTCTCTTCAATTCCACCCAGGTAACGCAGCTCGAACTTGAGCTCCTGTGGCAGCATGGATTGATCTCTGAATACAACCCAGCCCAATCCAGCAGATACAAGACCAAATTTGTGACCGGATGCGTTGATTGAGCAAACTCTGGGAACGCGGAAATCCCACTTGAGATTTGGGAATAAAAATGGAGCAACAAACCCTCCACTTGCTCCATCAACATGGATTGGAACGTTCCATCCGTTTTCCCTTTCAACTTCGTCCAAGATCTCGTTTACCTTCTCCACATCTTCAAATCCTCCTGTGTAAGTAGAACCCTCAATGACAAAGACACCAATAGTGTTCTCATCCACATTTTCCTTCAGTTTGGAGAGGTCCATGAGATAAGCTGACTTGGGATCAACAGGAATAATTCTGGCCTCAACGTCAAAATAACGAGCAAACTTCTCAAGTGCCACTTGACAGCATGACGACATGATGATGTTGGGATGAAAGTATTCTTTATTTTCATTCTTTCTTCTCGCCTGCCATCTTTTCTTCATTGCTAGTCCACCAAGCATGATCGCCTCACTGGAACCGGTAGTGGCAGTTCCGAGAGCATTTTTCAAATCGCCTGATTCGTTGATGGGTTTTGGGGCATTCCATAAATTGGCCAAAATAGAAATACATCTTTGGTGGAACTCTTGCATGATTGGGTATTCATCATTATCGGCCAAATTCTTTACCAGATTCTCATTGATCAATTTTTCAGCAGTTTCGGAAACGTGCGTATTGACAAAACTGGCCAGATTCAAAACAGGAGTACCGTCCAATGCCAAATCGTCATGAATCGCTTCAAAAGATGAAGTTTCATCCATCCCAAATTCGGGAATCTTATACTTGTCCTCGATACTGATACCGCCGAGCTTGTAGTTAGAGAGCCCTGCCGAGGCAGTACCACGTTTCTCGCCCCATTGGCTGTTTTTCTGCAAGATGTGCTTGTTCTTCAGGCCAACATACTTGTGCACCAGTTTGTGGTTTTGGCTAAGAACCGCTTCTTCGAGTGTGTCTGGATCAATATGGTTTGAGAGAGTCATGACTGAAAATGGGAGTGCCGCATAGCTTTATATACACAGAAAGGTTGCTTACGCAGATGCTGGGCTGCATAATTAAGCTTTTCAACAATAGGTGGTGTTGTGATGGGTGATCCGTGCATATCGAATTTATGGGGCTATGAGAGCCGTCTGAGATTCAAATCGCGTCGAAAAGAAGCTGACATACATCTTGGACCTTAGTTCTAGGGGTCAACGAGTCTAACGAGAATATTATCATCCACAGATGTATGAACGTCGGGATTATCTGAGCAAATCTATGCAATACCCATTGCGGTTCAAAGATCGGCCAACTCGTTCTTTGCCTTCATTATCTCAACTTTTACCGTCTTGTGCGAAGATATCAAGTTTCATACTATAGAGAGATTAAATGGATGGAGACAAATTCACCACCAACTGAAGGCGGCCATGCCCCACCACCGCAAAGATCTTTCGATTTGTCCATTTTCACTATGTCTGGGCCTGGCGAGCCCCCTCGTGTTGATCAAATTATGCGGAGATTACATCAGATCAGATCTTTCTTTTCCAGACCCCGGTTCTACATCACATCACATCTGATCTGATTTAGATCCGGAACGATCTTTCTCCAGGACATGATCTAGATCGGAACCCTGCGAAAGTAGTTTCAGAACTGGTGACCCTTGCCATGGGCCGATATTAAAACACTTTAATCAAGTAAGCCGTACGTCCTTCAAGAAACCTGATTTTGAGTATGTACGACACCATCTTCATTTTTATTTTCAGCCACCACTTTGGGCCGCCTGCACTTCTAGATTTTATACCTTCACGGCTGTGGAAAGCTCAGCACAATCGGGACTTTAGAGGAAAATCTCATCTACTATCGCATTAGGTGAAGCCTGATGACTTGTCCCGTTTTGTCAAAGGTTTGATGCCATTTTGATAAATGGCAAGTCACCGAGATATTGATCGATGCAAATTATCAATGTCACGACAGTTTATGCCTCATTACATCAATCAATAAGTTTATTTCGAGACATAAAATTTAGCGGAGGAAAGTGTTTTCTGAAGGCAAAACAAAGCATCTCACTCAAGGCTATGAACCATTCTCCTCAATCCCTCGGAGCTTGAAGTGAAAGGCATGTGGAAGAAAAAATGTTCGTCTATCACAACTGGAGCTCCATCATTTTGCAAACTGCTTGGCAAGCAGTCGTTTGCGAAAAAAGCGAGTTTGGTGGAAGAAGTGGTTCCCAATTACAAGGGTTCACAGTTTAATAGACGACATTTCTTCTTGCTTTATACGGAAGTTATTGTATTCAAAGACAACGTCAGACACATATTTCAAAAAAAATACCAACTATACTGAAAAAACCATTGTATTACAATATAATCTTCACACCATTGAAGAAAATGGTCCAGGAACTCCTAAACTAGCTGGAGGCTTGCAAAAAAAGAAAAAAAAAAACAATTCTTAACAACAGCTATTGACGTAAAAAAGAAAAAAACATACCTTTTTTTTCCCATAAAAGTTCCATTGTAGAAATAATCTACGGCGTACTATAGGCACATTTCAGCTGATCAAAATGACCACACACCTGCAAAATATCAGCCACAAAATTGCTTCTTGGGTTTTTCCAACCCTGGAAAATCATGTATCGCTTGGTAATGCATGTTGTTCGTTTTCTTCTCGTATAAGTTCAATTTGAATCAGTCCGCTTCTCTCAAAAAGACTAATTATATCTTTGGTCTTTTGCGTAGTTCACCCAGCCCGAACGCGACCAGAGAGTGGCCTAGGGATCACATCTCCATATCGTCTGGGCTCGTGCCTGGAACGATAATTCCAGAAACCCAAAACACTGGACAATCATTGACATCTGAGAGCGATTCATCACGCTACATAGCACACATGTCTTATTACCCGCGAAGGCATTTCTAGGATCAAAATTGTTTCTGATCATGTTAGGATGAAACTTTCTGTGGTATCGTCCCAAGAGAAAAAGGTGATTGACCTCCAACGATCTGGGAATCCTTGAGGTACCATTGACAATTTCCATCATAATATACGCCAATTTTCTGAATGGGGTTGTAGTACCTTGGAGGTATAATGGGGTGATTTCCAGCGGTCCTATAGTAGTGACTGTGCCTGTGGTGAAAAGTACCTTCCTTCATCTCTTGTTCTCCTGTCCTTACATCTGGCTGTTCTTTAATAGTATCCTTAACGCTCTTTGCGAGAGGTTTCTCGACCGTCGCAGAGGGTAGTGTCATATTGTTACGCACAGCTCCCGAACTCAGAAGTCCTCACTCAAAGCTGAATGACTAGCAGCCACTATTGTCTCAATTACAAAAAGCTCATCAAGGATTAGATGCAGACGAAAAAATGGAATTTGCTGGTAACCCAACTACCAAAGAGGAGGAAACGAGAGACCGAACTTTGTTAGCGTGCATAACGGTGCATATGCACTGCATAAATAAAATGTCGAATAAACAAACAAAATATTACCAGCTAATTGACAACAGCATACAGAAACTATGGGATCTTCACCGTGATTCAGCGCCACACAAGGAGGAGGTGGAGAAAGTCCTTCTGGATGTCAGCAGGGCAGCGGAAAGGTATGGAACAAATGGCAAAAATATCAACGTCCTGCTGGACATTGTCCTATCCACAGAGAACAAAAAAACGTTTCCTGATCGGCACAAGAAAACCATCATCAACAAGTGGCTTTTCTCACATGACTCGCTCGATGATGAAGCTGTGACTAAAATTATAGCTGGACTGGGAATTCAGTCTCCTCATTTTAAGGGGAATCCTCTGCTGAAAAAGATATCGTCTCCTGTTCAAGCGGTATTGATCAAATGGCTGTTTCTAAACTTTGTGCATGTGGAAAACCACAACTTTCTGGCCAAGCTTTTACCAATGATGTTTAATTTGTTGGCTGTAGAATCGACTCGTATGTACATAGTACTTCTTCTGATTGCCACACTTGTATTTGCAGCCAACTCGAATAATGAGTTTTCCATGATACGGTTTTTGCGGCCCTGGAGAATTGATCTCCTTGCCGACCTGTATGAAAAGTCCGAAAACGATACAGGTCTTGCAGTTCTTTTGGCATTTGTTGCAAGGCAGCTTGATACATCAGACTCCGCTCACATGGTCTGGCACCATAAGCTGAATCTTTTGGTGAGTCAGTATAAAGGAACTTGTAACTTGACCAACTTTTTAGACTCAAAGTACATGAGTAGTTTGATTTCGCAGAAAGTTGAACGAGCACGATTTTTGAAACAAGGTGATGCATCGATCGAAACCCTCATTGAGTCAAACGATGACCTGTTTTTGATGTCCAAAAACATCAACGAACTTCAGCGTCTTTTGCAAAGTCTACAAAGTTTTTTCTCGCAAGAACGCACCTATAAAAGGCTCCACGTCTCAGGCGAAGAGTTTAGTGTGATGAAGTACGTGTTATCTTCTAGACAAGGCGGCGCTTTTGCTAATGTTTTCTCAAACGATCAATTTGTGGGGTGTATCGAATCTCTCAAACTTCCCATTCAAATCGGCCAGGCTTTTATGGGCTGTCCCTGCATGGAACTAAAACAAGACGATATAGTGGACAGGTTTGCCAGGACATCTCTTATGCAATCGTTCAAATTTCCCCAGTTTTTGTTCATCTTGCGGTCTGATGAAGAGTTGCTTCTAGAATTGAACCACTGGCTGGAGATAATCGTATGTGACCAAAATTGTATTTCTGTTACCCGAGAGAATTGCAGCTTGCTCAGTTCATTGTTATCACAAATTGCCGATTTCTGTGATGTATCCCAAACTCGACTACCTTTTCTGGATTGCATAGCGAGGTTAAATATCGAGCTGAAATTCTCGGATGAACTGGCACAAGGTGAACACTTCCCCGTTGAAAAGTATCTCAACTACTGGGGCTTACTGAGAGTTGTGTCACCCATGGATTGGTCCGAATTCCATGAAATACTCATAAAGCTGGAATATTTATTTAGCGAGGGTCACCGCTCGTCTGTGAACAGCTTACTGGATGCGTTGGTTGGACTTTTCCAGAACTGGATAGCCATGAGCAGTGACTCGGAGATGTACTTTTGCATTAACAAAACGTATGAATGGGTAGTCAACTTGGGGAGTCAAGATCCTTCAACGCCCACTCTGTACGCGCTGTTCAAGTTCTATCAGTTGCTGTACGGTTTGGACTATGCGAACATCAGCGTGCGCAACTTGGTCTTCCCTGCTTCGATAGTGCAATCATGTATTTTCAGCAACGACGCATTGCTGATGAACTTGATGTGCCGCCATTTGTGGTTCTGCAAACAATTTTTCATCCAGTATTTCTCAAACAAACTACATCAGTTTAGCGGTGACCAGCAGCCATCTAAAGATTACGACAAGATGGCATCAGACTTGGTGGAGTACAAAAACCTACACAACTCATACGTTATGGATATCTGTAACCTTTTATGGAGAAACAAGGCTTTTGATAGTGATCTTCATTCTACAGCGAAATCGTTTTACTTTTCCCCAGAATTCACCAACAACCTTTTAAAAATTGGACATTTCAGCCGCGGGGAAAATGACCAGGAAAGCACGGTGTTCCAAAATAGGGACCTATTTACGTTATTCAACATGCCGTGCTTTGTTTCAAAGGCAACAGAATGCATACGGGAAGTGGAAGGCAATTGCAGCGAGAAGCTGATCGGGCCTTTGAACGAATCAAAGTTCTACAGTCTGCTGCAAACCTCGAGATGGATCAATTCCGAAAAATTTACCGACTATGACGATCTTCGCGTGGAATTATTACGTAAACTGGCAAACCAAGGCTACAGTGGGGTTGCAGATCTTTTGTTGAACTCACTCAAAAGTTTGTTAAGTCGCAACCAAAACTAGTTGAGTCGCGCACTACCCTTATATTCTACCTGTGCAACCAACCCCTTTTGAAATGGAAGATAGAGGGAACCTTTTCAGCATTGAGGATCCCGGTGACATTGGTATGACCAATACCGGCATAATAAGCCCAGCTAAAAATGATGGGGAGCCTTTTGAAGCTTTCAAAGACACGAATAAAAAGGATAACGGAACTTCCGATGGTGAAGAGTTCTCTTTCGAAATGGAAAGTCTGGGCACCAGCCGGAAAAGAAGATCTGGCTCTTTTACCAGCGAGGGACACGATGGGTTTAGCGAAGCACACGATGGATTTCAGCTGCAGCAGAATGTGGATTATCACGGGCATTCGGTAGTTTTGGAGTCTAAGAATTTTCACGAGTCTCGCAAGCTTAAATGGCAAATTGCTGTAGTTTACTGTGGTATGCTGATTAATGGGCTGTCGGATCAAACTATCGGTACGCTTTTGCCTAGATTTTTGGAGGATTACCCGGGGCTTGATAGAGCTGTAATTTCTTACCTGTTCCTGACCCAATTTCTCGGGTATATGGTTTCTTCATTTCTGAACAACTTCTTCCATCGCATGTTTGGGTTTTTCGGATGTTTTGTTCTTTCTTTGATCTCTCAAATGAGCGCTTTTGCCTTTATATCCACAAAACCGCCATTTGCTTTACTTTTACCCTGTTATACGCTAGTTGGTCTAGGAATCGGTCAGCAGGATTGCGCATTTTCTCTGTGGACCGGCGCTCTCGATTACCACAACCAGATCCTGGGTGTACTGCACTCCTTCTATGGGCTGGGATGTATGATTACTCCAGTTTTAGCTACTCACCTTATTCATGCCGGCATGAAATGGCAGCATTATTACTTGATTCTCTTCGCTGTGGCATTGTCCACTATGGTGGGTGTGCTGTTACTATTCAGAAACGAGACCAAATGGAAGTACCTCTACAATCAACTAGAAGCTAAAAAGAAGGCCGATAAAGAGTTTGAAGAGTTACACAGAGGAGAAGAAAGGTCCGAGCCAACAACTTTGCAAGTGCTGAAAAATAAAAAGGTTCTTTTCTTCACAGGGGGTTTGTTCATCTACGTCGGAGCCGAAAATGCATTTGGTAATTGGCTCTATAACTATGACATCACCATTGTCAAAATTGGTGAAAAGGAGGCTTCTTTCGTGACTTCTCTTTTCTGGTTTTGTATGACTCTGGGAAGATTCACACTTGCCTTTGTCAATGGCCGATTTTTTGAGAATAGAGAACATCTTTGCATGCTGATTTACACCAGTCTTGTGACACTGGGGGATATTGGTTTTACGTTTTCCTCTAATTCCGCTTTCCGCACTATGTGTGTTTGCATGATTGGGTACTTTGTCGGGCCCATCTTTGCCACCATTCTGATTGTGGCGCTCAAATTCCTCCCGAGCGATATCTATGCTGTAGCCATGGGGATCATTGCAGGGTTTGGAGGATCCGGCGCTGCCATTCTTCCCTACTCGATAGGATGGGTGAGCGAGCTGGGTGGTGATGGCAAAGGTCTCAAGTACTTTCCTGCTATGAGCTTGGTGTACTTTGGAGGGGCTATGGTTGTGTGGATCTACTTCTACATTAGAAATGACGACAAGTTCAGACAGCGGGCAATGAGGCATTGAGCAGCTTTAGCAGTTGGGGATAATTCAGGTGGAGGCTTTTTTCAGCACAAGATATCATTTGATGGCTACTCGAATAGACAATTAGACAACTCAGATGAAACTAATTTGGCGGCCGCAGTTAAGAAAAGGGCGCAAACGTTTGTCTTAGGTTGAGGCCTAAAGTCTCTCATTATCTCTGAAAATCTAGTGCCCAGCCTCATATGACAGCTCTTTCGCCGCCATTATTTTATAGGCATGTGTGATGGTTTGCATAAAGGGGGGGCTCCATATTCGAGGAGGACTCATAGCAGTGAATTGTTAAATGTGCCTTATCCTGTGAATATAACTCATTGCAACATGACAACCCGGTTGGTTGGCAAAGAGTTTTATCGAGTCCACTCAGTCGACTTCATAACCAGTTAAAGTGCGGAAAATAGACCCTTTTTATCCTCCTTCAGTCTACAGACATTTCAATGCAGAACACAAAACAGTAGTCCCACAAAGGAAGAACTAGTTATGCTTAAAGTGCATTAGAAAAGCTATCTAACTGATATGAAGCAATGATCCACATTTCATCGAAGCATTACACTAGCCTACCCTCCCTCCGTATCCTCCACTCCACAACTAATCACTCTCCCTCTCATTCCACTCAGCCTCGGTAAAGGTTTTCTGAGTGAATGCATGTATACTGGCTATCTCGTCTTTGAGAGCTCCATTCACCATTCTGTGCCTCATCAGCTTGTTCTTCTTCTCAAAAGAGTTGCTCACGATAATCACCGCAAAAGCTTGGCCGCACCCTCCAGACATATCCTGTACTTGTACCAAAGAAGCATCCAGCCGTTCTCGTATGAGGCTCTCCAACGCTTCGGCTGACAAAGACATACCCAAATGCAAAAAAGAAAAAAGTCGTGCACCGACAAAACCGTTAATGTCTGAAAAATTAAGGGTAGCCGTTTCTTTAATCCAAAAGCTTTACCCTTTGAAATTGGCAGATAGCTCATGGGACAATACTGGGCTTCTTGTTGATGCCTCGACTGTCTGCGCTCATGCCACGAAAAAGCTCTCTGTTCTTTTGACTGTGGATCTCACGTCCTCTGTGGCAGAAGAGGCCATCGAGCAGAAAGCTGATGTCATAATTGCCTATCACCCTTTTATATTCAAAGGGCTGAAATCGATCACTACGAATGATCCGCAGCAAAAATCGCTTATAAACCTTATAGCTAACGGTGTCTCTGTGTACTCCCCTCATACTGCAGTGGATGCTGCCGTGGGCGGAGTAAACGACTGGCTAGCAGATGGGATTGCTCAGACTAACTCCCTGTCCAGTAAAGTAATTGAGCCCAACCCGCAGTTCGAAGGGGCTGGAATGGGGAGATTAGTCACTTTGAAGGAACCTGCTTCTCTTTGCAAACTTGTAGACAACGTCAAATCGAGTTTAGGCTTGAACCACCTTCAAGTTGCCCAGGCCGCCTCTCATGGTGATGTGGCTAATATCAAAACTATAGCCATCTGCGCAGGCTCAGGTGGCTCGGTATTCCGTGGTTTGAAAGCTGACCTATACTACACCGGAGAACTCTCTCATCATGAAGCATTGTATTTGAAAGAAACCGGCAGTTCCATCATAGCATGCAACCATTCAAACACCGAGCGCGGGTTTCTCGCTGTGATGAAGGGGCTGCTTGAAAAGGAGTTTTCGCAGTCTTTTGATGAGTGCGAGGTTCTCATCAGCAAGAATGACCGCGACCCATATTTGGTGTGGTGATTCTTTTGTAACTGAATATATCTCGTCAGCCATTGGAGTCATTGTAAGCCACACTTATAGGGTTCTTTCCATGTTTCAAGTAGTATGTGCGGACACTAGCCTCTGGTACTCTGAGGAAGCGGCCAGTGAATCTGATCAACAAAAGAGATCTTCCAAACTAGACCTCATTTTACTGACACTGACTCGATGTTGTCTCTTTCAACTTTTGGCTTCTGAATGAGGTACCCAAAGCTAGCGCATGCCGCGTATCCTTTCGCCCATTCTTTGTTTACGCCTTTGTGGGAAGTTTGTCCGCAAATCAAGTAGAGAAGATGGCCCTCGAATGTGAGAACATCCAGTCTAGAGATATACGCGACCAAATTGCTCATTATGACCTTTATAGCGGCCAGAGAGACCATATCGTTGCCGAGAATCGAAGGAGATATTGTATCACCTGATACAACCAGGTCGACTTTAAACCATGCAAAGATCCCAAGACGAGTTATAATGGGTTTAGTGGTTAGCTTCTTCTGTAAAGCCAAACAAGTATTCCAGCCGACAGAATTTCAAGATTTGTTAGGACAGAGCTAACTTTTTGAGGGAGCAGATTGATATTTCAGGCCGATGGCTCATAATCCGCTATATCTAGCAGAAAGCACCGTTTCCCGTCCGATCAACTTTAGTGAAGCTGCTAATGACCAAGTAGTTCAGTGGGAGACCATACGCGAAACTCATTTCTCGCCTTTTGTACCAGACGAGTCGATCTTAACTTGGTTTCTTGACACTTTGGACTTGATCTTAAATTACTATGGTCTACCAGAGCTCAAAGCTCAGAGTTCCGTGTTTCGAGAACGCCACATCGAACACATACTGGCAAGGTAATCTCACAAAATAATCAGAGATACCGCCCTCCCAGCCGACACACAAAATCAATACTTTTTACATACTTTAAAATTCACTCCTCTCAAAATCCAACAAAACCACCATAAGCATCAAAGAACTGGTCCCCCTCATCATCCTCCTCTATAGTGTCATTGGCAAAAGATATACCGGCAAACGAGACGCTGAGGTTTGTAGCCATACTGGACATGGAAGCGGCGTACCCTCGCTTAGGAAAAGACAAAGTGGGAGCCCCTTGTATTGGAGTGTCACCTTCAGAGTGCTTTTTACCATTTTGCTTAGGTGATTCAGAGCTCTTTTCTGGCTCCAATTCTGCGCCATTTGTTTTGGGCTTTTGAGTGCCATTGATTTTCAAGTCGTCACTGGTTGTGGGAGCATGACACAATTTTACACCATCAGGATTGAAATCAGGCAATTCTCCCCTTCTATCGTAAAAAGATCTGTTTCGAACATAGGGGTCCAGTTGTACATAGTTTTGCGCCAGCTGCTTCCCTATGGATATCTTTTGCTTTAAAAGATCTTGACTTTTAGACCGTTCTACGCTTGCGATCCACTCTAGAGTAGTTTCTCTGAATTCTGCAATAAGCTCGTTTCGTTCTCTCAAAAGGTTATCCTTTGCTACCTCGTCCACCACATGCCCATTAGCGCTCTCGGTTGGTTCCAAGTACTCATAATCAATGGGGGACTCTCCACCGATATGTTTAGGAATATTATCTACCGTTACATACTTACTCAGTTCCTTGACGTTTTTCGAAAAGTTGATTTTCGCAGCAACTACAGGATCGAGCCATTTACGCACAATACTCCATATACCGGAAAACACTATAGGAGCTTTGTAAATCATCACAACTCCCAAACATTCAGGATAGTGCGCTTCGAAGCACTGAATCATAAACTTGACAGGAGCATAGTCCATATTTTTCAGGGAAAACTGGGACAGATCAAACAGAACCGAACATGTATCGACTGGATCTTTTAAAAACAATCTGGCGTACTCAATGACTAGCAAAGTGTATCTCTCCATCTCATCTTGACTTTGATCATTTGAGAAATGAAAAGTCGGCCTCACAACAACAATAGGACGGCCCATTTTATCAACACCCTGAATTAGAGATTTTGGTTTTTTGAACTGCCGCATAAACCCGGAATCTGGATCCTTTAAAAATGGCTCCAGTTCACCAGCTAAAAAGATATCGTCAACATTTTTCACTTTAATTCTCCAATGCAGGGTACGGAATATCATCTTCAAAGATGCCTCAAGATTGAATTTTCTTGCTCTAATAAACCGTAAAATCAGATTATCTGGTGAATCTGTCCTCAAAAACGACCAGAAACTTTTCTCAACTTCTTCTGGTGGAATTCCCTTGACAATATCCTTAATTGCAGCCAGCGCAGAGGTTCTGATATTCATATCGCATTCGCTGCGGTCGGAAGCTTCCCGTTCTATTGCCGCCTTGGAAGGGTACCTTTTTTTGGTCGGTCTCGACTTGCCGCTCTTATGGCTGTAGTTACTGATGGACCGCTGCAGTGATAAGTTCCTGTGAAGCGAGTGTGTGGGCTGCAATTTCGCCTTCGAGGGAAGAGTCACATCGTACCCGAAATAGTGGAACAAGTGAAGCCACACCTCCTTGAGCAGGTATTCTTCCTTGGAAGTGAGCGTTTCCACTCTGCCTTTTGGTATGTCCATCTATGCAGGTGAATGGATGTGTTCGGGCCGAGTTCGAGTCGATGGGATGTAATCTTGGCTTTTTTTTTCCAGGCAGTCAGAGTACTTTTCATCCATCAGGTTGCGAAAATTTCTCGAACCTCTTCAAAATGTTTTGATTCCATAGAGACTATCCTTGATGAACTGGCACTATTTATTCGGTAGGTGGGAATGCCGTCACAAGAAGCCATTTTACTTTCAGATTTCAAGAGAAGACTCAAAATGTCGGTCTATTATAGGATGAAAAAATGATCAAGCTTCGATTCAACACTAATATTGTTGATCCTCAGTTCATCATAAAATCTTGTCTAAAGCCAAAAGCCATATATACAACTAGACACGTTTCACACGACAAAACTGATCACTTTTGGCTTGCGAATAATTTTCCTTATGATTTTCCCACCTAGCCATTTCTCGCCACCTGGAGTCTTGAGCAACTGGCCAGTTATATCATCATCATCCATCTTTGCATCTCCAGCATCATAAACGAACCGCATCTTCCCATTAACGACAACATTAACTTTAGTCGTTTGGCTCTGTACGACTGGCTCAACCACTGGCCAGTCAGATTCCAAAATAGAGCTCCAAGGTCTGCCAGTTTTAGTGCACACTATCTCGTAGGCTTCGTCAGCAACACAGGGAGTTACTGGAGCCATCAGTTTGAGCAGCTTCTCATAACATTGCAGCCATAAATCGGTGTTCACGGAACCCAGAGAAGTGGCCAGAGTGTTGGTCAGTTTCATATAGTCAGCTATGACAGTATTCAGAGAGATTGCCCCCTTCAAGGATTCAGTAATCGATCCCACATATCTTTGCACAGAATTATGGAGGTGAATCTCTGCAGATTTTTTTATGGTCACTCTTTCTGTACATGACTCGCTTAGTTTTATCACCTTACGAAGCCAGCGCAATACCCCAGTTATCTTATTCTCGTCCCAGTTAAGGTCCTCATTCACCGCGGCCTGGAAAAGAATGTGAGCTCTGGTGGCATCGATCCCGTGCTTTTCAATACACTCTGCCGGATCGGCCCCATTGTATTTGGATTTGGACATTTTCTCATATGAGACATTTGCCTTTTCGCCAGAGCTCCTGATGAGACCATCCTCTGTGACTTCATCACGAGTCAAAAATCTCCCCGATACAGGATCGGTAAATGTCTTTCCCTGGACCATTCCTTGAGTCACGAGGCTTTTCAGCGGCTCTCCTTTCATATCGCTGGCGGTCCAGTATCCAATCGAGTGGAAGAACTTTCCCACAAAACGAGCATACAGAAGATGCAGAATGGCATGCTCGACTCCTCCAATGTACATATCTACCGGCATGAGCTTATTGGCAGACTCTTTGGAAAAGGGCTTTTCGGTGTTCCTCGGATCCAGATACCGAAAGTAATACCATGAAGAATCCATAAAAGTATCCATGGTGTCAGTCTCGCGCTTGGCTGGCTTACGACATTTGGGGCATTTACAGTTGACAAACTCAGAAATTTTCGCCAGAGGTGATCCTCCCTTGGTGAGCAATGGCTTATCGAGCTTGGGGAGTTCGACCGGAAGATCTTCATCGGGAACAGGAACAGTTCCGCATGATTCACAATAAACAATGGGTATCGGAGTGCCCCAATAACGCTGTCGACTTATAAGCCAGTCGCGAATCTTGTACTGGGTATGAGGTCCTCCCTTACCAATAGAAAGCAGATGCTGAGGTATCCTTTGAGATGCTTCTTCGAAATTCATCGCAGAGAACTCCCCACACAGGTCGTTAAGAGTTCCCTTTGATGTGAACGGGGTAGGACCGTCTCCCACAGTTTGTTTGACGGGACCATCGCCAAAGTTTTCTCTATAGAACTCGTAGTCACGGGTATCATGCGCGGGGCAACCCATGACAGCTCCGTGGCCATAAGTTCCAAGAACATAAGGTGCAACCACAACGGGCACCGCGGAACCATCTATTGGGTTTTTCGCAGATATGTTAGGCAACAGCATGCCTTCTTTGGAATCATCTGCCAGCTCTTTGGCCGCTTTCAAGAAATCCCTACCCCCCAGCTCTTCAACAAGAGGATGATCTACAGACAGAGCTACATACTGTACAGAAAAAATGGTGTCCGGACGAGTTGTGAACACTTTAATTTGGTGGGGACTTTTCACAACATCAAAGACCACTTCACACCCTTTGCTTTCACCGATCCAGTTTCGTTGCATCGACTTCACATGCGACGGCCATTCCGTAAGTATATCGAGATCAGCTTTAAGGTCTGGAGCGAATTTCGTAATCCCAAGAAACCACTGTTCCAATAGTTTTTTCTCTACAATGGCACCAGACCTCCACGATCGGCCCTCAGCATCTACTTGCTCGTTTGCCAGAACGGTTTGGTCGACTGGGTCCCAATTTATCTCTGCCCGCTTCTTGTAGGCCAAGCCGTGCTCCAGCATCAAGAGGAAAAGCTTCTGGGTCCATTTGTAGTAAGTTGGATCGCACGTTGAAATTTCGCGGTCCCAGTCAAAGTCAACAAGCATCATTTCTGTTTGATTTTTCATTTTGGCTATATTTTCCGTGGTCCACACAGACGGATCCGCCTTTCTTTCCACCGCTGCATTCTCTGCAGGAAGACCAAACGCATCCCATCCCATTGGGTGGATCACATTAAACCCTCTCATCTTGTTGAACCGGGAAAGTACGTCTGAAACAGTAAACACTCTCTGGTGCCCCATGTGGAGCATTCCGGATGGGTACGGAAACATTGTGAGCGAGTACAGTTTTGGCCCATTTCGAGAATATCTTGGGTTGATTGAGTGAGGCGATTTTGTTATCTCTCGCCATCGAGGGACCCATTTTGATGCTAGTTTATTGATGTTTCCGCTCATGATTATCCATACACCGCAATTTGAGGTACTATGATGGTGAACTTTTATATCGAGTAGGCCACCTGACTTTGTCTAACACGGCCTGGCTAGAGCACGGCCGTTAAGGAAAAGAGTTTCTTTTTTCGTTATGCTTCTGAAATCGTTGTCACAATGCTTTTAAGAGCTGTAGCTAGTGACAATTTCCTACGTTACACAGCCATAGAGGAGGCGAGTTTGAAGGAAGAGGAGAGCTGGCTTTAGGCCATCACTTGTATATTATTGAGTTTGTATTTTGTGTTTAGGTAATTTGATGGTTTAATCTGCAATATGTTTGCTAAAACCCATGAGTGCCTTGCGGAGCCGCGGGCTTTCTATATTAAGGAAAGCAGTCTCTTTGGTCAAGTCACTACAGTTCTATAGGCAATTCTAATCAGGTTCATCAACAGGTGATTGTTTTGAATTTCATTCATTGAAGCGTTAGGGCATCAACTATATATAGGTTCAGAACTATTTTTTTCTTAGTTGTAGTTCTCATATTTTGAGTGGTATGTAGTGTATTATTTTCTTCATCAATGGAGCCCGTGGAGATAGATGCTCAGTTGTTTCGCTGGCTTGATACACCGAGAGACAGAATGCTCACGCAATCACAGTCAGAATTTTGTTAAGATATAGAGTTGAGTATGACACAGTTCAGACAAGTAGAGACAACAGAGAGGGCCAAGCCTTTTATTCAGGTCTCAGCAACATTTTTGGTCACAGCATACGCTAAACTAAACTGAAACGTCCCATAACACCAACCTCAAAACCTTATAGATCAGCCGGCTCAAAGAGGTCAAGTGTCTATCAAGAGAATCTCAAGAGCTCATGGTAACTTCCCTCATCACATAAGCTTGGTTTGAACTTTACAAAGTGCCGAGGTGCACATGCAGACTTCACTCAACTTCCAGGGGCAAATCACGAAAATACCGCGAATAAGTACAACTACACGATTCAAAAACAAATATGTCTATGACCGCGTTGGCGGACGGTAAGAAGCGGACGGTTCTGGATGAGTTCACGCAGTATGACCCAAACCAGAAACGGCGAAGCGGCGACCGCATGCAGCTTGTTATGGAGGATATTGAAGACCGTAGAGATGTTACACCTGCGATGGCTGGAATCATCCAACGAATCAAGCTCTCAAACTTTATGTGTCACGAAAACTTTGAGCTGGAGCTGGGTCCACAGATCAACTTTATTATTGGTAAGAATGGATCGGGCAAGTCTGTCATTCTAACAGCTCTAAGTGTAGGATTAGGAGCCAAGGCTCACGATACAGCCAGAGGTAACTCTTTAAAGTCTCTTATCAAACAAGGAAAGTCAGCCGCCCGAATCACAATCAATTTTAAGAATTGTGGTCCTTTAGCGTACCAACCGGAGGTTTTCGGTGATACGGTGATTGTTCAGCGAGTGATCAAAGATGACGGTGGTTCGAACTACGCAATCAGATCGGCCGACTTTAAAGTTGTAACAACGCGAAAAAAGGATTTGGACGATATCCTCACTCATTATGGTATTACTATCAGTAACCCTATGACGATTTTGACGCAGGATCTTGCAAAGTCTTTTTTGGTGACTTCTACAGACCATCAAAAGTTCAAGTTCTTCATGGCGGGGACGCGGCTGGACGAAGCGATGAACAACTACGAAGAAACGGCTGCTCAACTTCGAGCTGCGAAAACCAAGATCAAGTCGCATTTTGAAGTTGTGTCAAAACTGAAGGAAGATCACGAAAAGGCCATCATAAAGTACAAGCAGTACCAGACGCAGGACCAGGTGCGGAACAACCAGAAGCTGCTCCATGGGAAATGCGTGTGGTTTGAAGCATACAGAAGGGAGGAATCTGTCAAGGAGCTTGAACGCAAGATCCAGCAGTGGACGGACCAGATTGCGCAGATCGAGAAAGATATACGTGAAACGAGTTTGGGCGAATCTGACCGCGAGTCGAAAACCTCTGAGCTTGTAAGTGCAGTTGCGTCAGCCCAAGCAGCTCTAGACCAGGCTAGGGTAGATGCTGAAGAGTACCGGGTTTCACTCTCTAAACAGAAGGGTGAGTATGGCGTCTTGCATGATGAGAAGAAGAGTGTTGAGATCCAACTCGAAAAAGCAATTGAAGAACGAGACCAGGTGGATAAGGATATGGAAGAAGAGCGCAAAAGGCTCGACAACATCAACGGGGTCACTCGTGATGAGTTGGAGACCCGAATCGCCGATCTGAAAGAGAAGAAAGCCGCTTCAAAGAAGGCTGAGGTTTTGCTCACAAATGAGAATCGCGAAAAACAATCTGCCGTGGAGTCTAACAACCGTCAGATTGATCGTCAATTAAATGAGCTAGATATCGAGAAACAACGGTGGCAGACTGTCAAGTCTAACGTGATGAACACCCGTGGGAAAAAGATTCTGGCTTTTGGTCAGGAAACGGAAAAAGTTGTTGAAAGAATCAACCGTGAAAGATCTTTTCACTATCCCGTCAAGGGACCAGTGGGTCTGGAGGTGAAGCTGAAGAAGGGCTACGAAAAGCCATGGTCCCCTATGCTGGAAACTATGCTGGGGAAAACGCTTACATCGTATGTGGCTCAGGACTACCACGACCAAAAGCTTCTTAGCTCCATTCTTCACCAAAATAGGTGTTTTAGAGATGTCACCACTCGTAAAGAGGAAGCTTTCAACTTTTCCAGACCACAGGGCCTACTGACAGTTTTAGACGTTTTGGAGTTCACCAATGAGGCTACAAAGTGTCTGTTAGTAGATTTGAACAATATCCACAGAACTGTTTTGTGCGAAAATCGCGAGGAGGCCATATCTATTCTGAGATCGCGCAACGATGTAGCTCAAGTTCTCATCCCACTCAATCCAGATTCGGGAATCAAGATGTATGGCAAGTCCATCAATACCGATCCCGTGAGGTACTCGAACGAGCCGTCTCGTCTCGGCGCATCTGATGAGGGGTCCCTAGCCATTGCCAACAGAAACCTCGCCCGAATTGACAGTGAAATTTTACGTCTGAGAAGTGAAAGGACAAGTTTTCAGGATGAAGTCCGCAAAGCCAGAGAGATAAACAGCGAGGAAATTTCACGACTCAAAAAAGAGGGACGCGAACTTGAGGCGGAGATTTTCAAAGCGACAACCACCATGGAAACAGCCGACTCCAGCACGGGAACCTTGGAGTCTTTGCGAGAGGAAAGGGAAAAGGTGAGCAACCGGATTCTCCTCCATGAGGAGTCTATCAGGGCTTTTGAAGTAGAAATGGGGTCCTACGGTGAGCGCCTAGAGCAAACGCGGGTTGAAGCCACGGCAAAAATGAAACAAATTACCGACTGCATGCAAGATCGGAAAAAATGCGAATTATCGCTGACTGAGTTTACATCAAACATCCATAAAATTGAAAAGGATCTGGCTCACTACAAGAAGAGCATCGCCAAGCGGGAAAATGAAATACTGGACTGTAGCGAACACATGATTCGGCTGCAATTGGAAATCAAAGAGTATTCTGAAAAAGCGGAACGGTACTGTTCTCGCGATGAGATTAGTTTAAGTGATGAGGACTCTAAAGAATCAATTGAGAGAGAAATCGATGCTGTTGAATCGCAGATTCGTCATCTTGAAGCGAGTCTGGGAATGAGCGGCGATCAAATTAAAAGTAATCTGATAGCCACCCGAGAGCGGTTTCATAAGGCCAAAGAAGAATTCGAAAATGCTCACGCTTTGAGAGAATCCTTGAAAAAGTCTCTTTACCAGCGTAAACTTCATACAAAAAACATGAGAGAAGCCACCTGTCTTCAGATAAATGCATCTTTTGAAGAGTCGCTATCTTTGCGAGGATTTACCGGCGAGCTCATATTTGATTTCGAAAAACAGGAACTCACTATGATGATATCTCCGAAGAGAAATGAAAAAGCCCTCAAAGTTCGGAATTTGAGTGGTGGAGAGAAGTCGTTTGCCCAAATCGCATTGCTTCTCGCAATTTGGAAGCCCATGGGGTCTTTATTGCGAGGTTTGGACGAGTTTGATGTTTACATGGATAATGTGACCCGTAGATTATCTCTCAAGTTGATCATGTCCAAGATACGACAGAACCCAAAGACTCAGACTATATTTATTACCCCGTTGGAGTTGGGGAATGTCGAGGATATAGAGGGAGATGACGTTCGTATCCAGAGGATTGCTGATCCAAGGCCGCAACCAGACGAAGTGCCATAAGAATAAGCAAGATACTCTGATTTCTACAGGAAATGAGCTCATGACTAGTTTCAACCTCACGAGTTTGTAATTTATAGAGAGGTTGATTTCAGTCCATCAATGGGACTTTTGTATGTTAGCTGCAGTGGAGTGAATTGGTGAAAACATTGGTCGTTGTGGCTGTCTGATTTTTCGACAAACTTGAAGGTCTGCCTACAGTCTGGGCAAAGGGCCTAGGGAAAGTGTGAGCCTCCCTTTTGTTCAAGCACTGATGAAGTATGATGCGCGACAATCATTGTTAAAAAAGAAGTAAAAACCTGTTTTACGCCTTTCAAAGTGATGATTGAGAGATGAGTTTAACGAAGTGAAGAATAAGATCAAAAAACAGCCCACTATAGAAAGACAACTTCATCTACCATTCATCCTTTCGTGTCTTTCGAATAAAGAGTGTCGATTGATAGTCAAGGGTCTCAACAAATAACTCGGATAAAGAAGAAGCTTATCTTTGCACTTCACATTGACACTGACGTTATTGAAGTCAATTTGGAGATGTTTTTCTGCTCGAGGACTACTCATGCAGCGGATATGGATGGCAGTTTATGAGGAAAGCTGCTCAATCTCTCTTTCTCCTATTATTTTCCAGTTTCGATGTATACAAGGGCGACATTTTTGATAAAGCTGATTTGTTTGACTTTTCAACTTCCAAGTCGACTGCTCGCCTCGGATCCTCCTTAATAAAGCAGGTATTATGGCACCAAGGTACATTCGGTCTCACTCGAAGTGATGCAGGATATACATGCTATTTATACGGTGACGTGCATGAACGATATGCACGTTTATGCCCTGATGACGAAATGGCTTCATCTAGAACGTCTCTCAAATTGAAGGCCAGTATTTTTTTCCAGGAAGCGCACTACGAATTTGACGTTATAACTCTACAAAATTTCCACTACATGTGACTAAACGTATTTAAAGCAGTCTGTTCGGCTTTGGGGGAGAAATTACCTTAAAATGAAGGTCACAAAGGGCATGAGTGGGCATAAAAATCAAGGTTATTGAGATTTAAGAATATCTGCACTCAATCAGGTAATAGTCACTCTTCTATGACTTACAATTGTCGAGACATATTCCTTCAAAAGAAAAGATAACATAGATAGGCATTATATATGCACAAGCTTAAGGAACAATAACACACTCTGTTACATATTGCAAGACCAATACCTTGAAAAGATCCCAGATTGCAGATTATCATTGTATATAAATCCCCTCCATTAGTTGTCAAAGTTTCTCACCAGCTCATAGTAGAAGGCAATCACTTGCAAGTGGGAGTCAATATTGATATGCTCATCCACGCTGTGGGCTTTCGTTTCAGTCAACGTATCGAGAGTACCTGGCTGGTACCTGTAGATATTTTCGGTAAAATCCCAAAAGGCCTTTGTGTCCGTGTTGCCAGACATAATTCCCGGGGAAACCACCAGAGGCTCTTCCAAGTCAGGAAAAACGATATCCTCATACAGGTGTCTTATAGTACCTGCAAACTTCATCCAAACGTCATTGTTAGTAGGGGAGGATGGAGCCGGGTTGAGCCAGCGTCTTGCATCCAAAACAAAGTTACCATGTTCAGTGGCATTTCTCAAAACGGTTTTCTCCCCTGTATAGTTAATAAGCTCCAGTCCAAGGTTGAACGATTTGGCCACTGGCAGCATGTGTACGTCTACAAGATGCGACACAGTTTCTTCGATGGACGACTCGATAGCAATTCTTTGGTTCAATACAATGTTGACGTGTTCCGGAAGGGCATTTGCCTTTGCGCCTCCGTTAATTACGTCTACAGCCTGAGTAGTTTTGAACAGAGCGTTGAGTCCTTTATCGCTTGAGATGTACTGGAAAGTTTCCTCCCTTGCGGCTTTGTCGAAAAGGGCATCAAGAATGCTGTTGCGGAGTGAAGACTTCATATTATCCGTATGCTCAGCCAGACATTCCAAATACTGGTACGCTGGATTGGGCCCACTGATCTGGTAGGGGAAGGGCGAGTTTTCTATGCGGGTGATGAGCTCACTGGCGATTCCGATGGCTGTATGATCTGGTGGGATTGAAGAATGGCCTCCTGGGGTGATGAGATCGATTCTACCATCCAAGTAACCCTTTTCACCAGTTGAAGGAATGGCAAACGCTCTTCCTGCGATTTTCTTGAAACCGGTTCCACCCTCGTCAACAATAGCCACGAGTGAGTCTGATCCGTAACGCTCTTTAAGGAAAGGAGAGATAGAATCTGCTCCGTGCAAGCCGCCAGCCTCTTCGTCAAAGCCAAACGAAAGAATCACAGTTCTCTGGGGTTTAAAGCCATCTTTGATCAATTCTTCAATGGCTTCCAGCATTCCTGTTAAAGTATTCTTGCAGTCAGATGAGCCTCTTCCCCAAACAGTCTCGCCATCGTAAACACCGTCAAAAGGCGGATAAGTCCAGTCGGATAGGGTTTCCTTTTGAACTGGCACAACGTCTTGGTGAGCCATAAAGAGAAGTGGCTTTCCCTCTGAAGATCCATGCCATGTGATAACGTACCCGTAAACGTTAACCTTCTCAACGGAAAAGGCCTCATTTTGGAAAACCAAGGGGAAAGTGGTTTCGAGGTAGGTGTGAAATTTGGCAAACTTTTCCCATCTTTGCGGTTCCTCTTTCGGACCGGGCCACAAGTCTCCGATTTCGGTCGGAATCCGTACAGCACCCGAAAGCTTAGCGGCTGATTGGTTTCTGAAGGCGGCACTGTGAATAATTTTCTCCAAAGTGGAGTTGTCAGCGGAATACGAACTCGGACGAACAATGTCGGGGATTGGGCAGCTTGTTTTGGAAAGTTGCGAAAGCAAAGGTTGCCGTTGCGGATAGCACTTGAGCGAGAGCACAAGAAGCGCTGTGACCAAAATTGAAAGAGGGAGAGCCCTCCATGAACGAGTTGGTGGGGCTGTTGATTTTTCCATGGTGTGGTTGTCAGCCGTTAATGCAGGTGTATGCATGATTATGCGGCTGATGCAGTAAGGTGCATGAGCTGAGGAAAAGCTGTGGTAAGAGCCGAGGGAAATAAGGGGTAATATGACGAAAATAAGGGAACCAATTGCGGTACCTGGAACCTGAAAGTATCCCTGATAGAAGTTTGGATGAATTGACAGTTTTCGAAATTCCGAATTGAGTAATTGGCGCCAGTGCCTTGCAGGAGGTACCAAAAGGGAAATAGGATCTGGCTTCCTAGCCTGGTTTTCGCGGGTAAAGAGTGCGCTGTGCTGATCATACTTGCCTGATTTATTTCATAGTCATACAATCACTAGATTAATTGCTATTTCTGTGTTTTTTTTTCTTTGACCGCTCCTCTGGGCTTAAGGCATTCTAGAACATAGGGGGGGCCGAAAGAACAACACGCTCTTCAAAAAAAGAACAGGACTTCAAAAAAAGAACACCAAAATCCGAATCGAACAGAACAGATCCAAACGTGTTCGAGCCGCTTTTGTTGGAACTTATCCATATGGAGCTCACAGGACATTAAGCATGAAGATGGATATCGTTCATGCACGACAAACTGGGGAGCTTTTATATTCCTCAATGCTTTGAGTAAGTCCGAATATATCTTAGTACCCGTTCTAGGAGGCACATTTTATTTTATTTATTTCGCGGTACTATATTTTATATTCACGTATTGAATTACTCGCCTTTAGCATCGACAAAAGCTGGAGATTGACCCTCGCTCTGAATAATTTTTGGCAATTAAAACCTCCTTCAGAGATTGGCCCTTCAGGTTGCTTCGACTATCACTGATGAAGTGTTTTGAAACAGAAAAAAACTGATACACTAGTACAGGGAATTGCCAGAAGCCCTAAAACTGGAGTTTAGAGGCTGAGGAACTTTTCTTTGTTAGAGTTCAGCCATTCCGATGGCTTTTGTAGTTCATTTGTAGGTTCAAACCCATATCAAGATCTCCCAGGCTCTCTCTTGACACCAGAATATGTTTCTAACAGCCTCCCATCCTCAACCAAGCTTCCTGTGTCAGTTTCTGTGTACTTTCCTTGCTAAATCCCTGATCATATGTTTACAGATTTGAAAAAGCTATCGAATTGTGTACAAAAACTATATATATAAATTGAAGTGTTCGAAGTGTTCTAGACCATCCTTCGAAAACGGACACTCACGCTTTGAAACAGAACACGGGTTTCACCTTAGGGCTATCACATAAAAGTTTCTTTAAATCAAGATATATACCCCATGACGTACTTGTCTGAAGTCCATTGACCCAAAAATCAATACCATTGACACTGGTATCTGTAAAAAGGTCATCCAATACAACATTCAGTTGTTGGTGGAGCCGCATTGGTTGATTGGTTCTCAGAACAAGTCAAATTGTGATTCTGTCGCTATCAGTTTGCTTCTCTCAATTTTTCCGCCAAACGCCAACATGAGGCGGATTTTGTTCGCTGGAGTACCCAGCGATGCCGTTGTTCTGCCGGTCGAGGCCGAGGGACGTCAGTGGAATATTGTCGTTTTATGCGGCAATTGGGTGGAGAGAAGCAGATTGTATCCAAGTAGTTGCTTTGTGCTGTAATTGAGCTCATTTGTCTAGAGTCAGCTCTTGATCTGATAATTCGCGGGAAATGACCGCCTAGGATATTTCCACCACCGGATAGTAATGAAATATATGTTGAATCGATTCTTGCGCACATTCTGGCCTCGCGGCAAAAGCACCACTCTCAGCTTGACAGCCACAATTCTCCTCCATTCCACAGGCAAAGGCTGTATAGCTTGGGCCGATCGAGAAATTATTGGGTTGTTTCTTTTGGCTTTATAGATGTGGCTTTGTCGATGATGAGCTTTGAATCTTTTTAGTCAGTTTATCAATGAGACTGACATGAGATCACTTATGTCTTTAGGTAATGGTCTCTAAAAAGCTATTGGGGAGTCCTCTAGCTCCTTATTGGTCCAGCCTCTAGGAACTCTCTTAAACGATCTCGTGACATTTCGTTTGTTAAAAACGGCAAAGGCTGACAATTTCGAACCAGGCTGATAAGTAACTTTGAAGATTGTAAGACCGTTTGTGTGGTATTGGGCCTGAAACATTTAGTCTTCGAGTACAGACACACAAACCATGCCGCATTATGTTGCTTTCCTTCAATTCCAAGCCAAGAGTGTCATCCTGTATACGTACTCGAAAGTACTTGTACGGAAACTCGTCAGATGTTGTGGATTTTTCGCTCTCTTGCTTGATGGGCGAGATCAAAGAGCTCTTTTAATGGGCAGGGTGTGTGAATGCGACTAGATGAGAGTCCTTCCCCTTATGACTCATCAGCTTTGCTATATATTCATCTGGCATCGGGTAATGTGCGTCAAGGAAGTGTATCGTGGAAAATATACAGACTTCATGGCAGATTATGTTTTGTAGTTATCTTGTAGTGATGTAAGTGATGACTGACATTCACAAGCTTTGACATATTGTGCGATATGGTGCTATCTGCATTTTAAGCACAACTATATCCGCGCATATTAGTGTTAGGTGGGCGATACCTCAACACAGATACAATCCGATATCACAATAGCAAAACTGTTCAGTGGCTTGCATGCTCCGCCATGATGATCAAGGAGTATTTACAGAGTAAGGCCACAGTGTGAACTGCTTGGAACAGTGAAAGACCCAAGCAATTCAAAAGATTTTTCCCAGGAGATCCTCTTTGTTCTCAGCTTAGACTTTAGATGTCCTCTTTGAAAAGTCCTACTCAGCACCGAGCCTGGGGTCACACATCGGGTTCTCCTTCATTCGATCTAACATCTACTTGAAATTACTGGGTTACTCGTGCTCAAGTCATAAAACTGCCGGGTATATTGTCGAACGCTGATCATTGCCGTTGAGAGAATACTTATCAAAACCTCCTGCCTTGCTTTGTCATATTCAAGCTGATGTTTTGCTCTAGATTGAAACGAACATTTCGCAAGGTTATCAAATAGGATTGATTGAAAGAAAAACGGGCGTTAGACAACCTGGAAAGTCACTATCTGAGGCACTCAATGTCACTTTTGAAGCTCACCACCGCCTCACTCGAAAGTTACTGCTTTCATGTCACACAAGTTGAGACCATCCACAGGCTCAAATCGCATACAGTACAAGTTACCGTACTAAAACTGGATTCACTGGAGAGAACCTCCTTTTACCATTGGAAAGGGTTCAAACCGTCAGAGATACCATACATAACATTCTGCTAGAACACAAAGTGACCTCATTCGGTCAATAAATGCATCAAAGCGGCGTCCTCACTTTCTGCACTCATTTATCTGTGTCACTAATATAAACAGTGCAATGTCGGAAAAGGTTACGGACGATTATTCATACGACTACGAATATCTATTCAAGAGTGAGTATCTCTAACCAAACCTGCTAACCCTCCAGTTGTACTGATTGGCGACTCTTCTGTGGGGAAATCCAATCTGCTCTCTCGATACACGAGAGACGAGTTCAACTTAGAATCACGTGCCACGATCGGTGTGGAGTTTGCCACTAGAACTATAGATATTGAGGGCAAACGTATCAAGGCGCAAATCTGGGATACTGCTGGTCAGGAGAGATACAGAGCTATAACTTCTGCGTACTACCGTGGAGCCGTTGGTGCTTTGGTTACGTACGACATAACCAGTTCTGAAAGTTACGATGGGGTTAACAGATGGCTGAAGGAGCTGAAGGAGCACGCGGATGCTAATATCATAATCGAGCTTGTTGGGAATAAATCGGATCTCGACCATTTGAGAGCTGTGCCGACTGAGGAAGCTAAGAATTTCGCAGCAGAAAACCAACTCTTGTTCACTGAAGCCTCTGCGCTTAATTCGGAAAATGTAGATGTCTCCTTCAACCAGCTTTTGAAGGCTATCTACGAGATGGTGTCGAAGCACCAGTTTGATATGGATGATTACAGCGGGAACAAGTCTGGTGCCAACGCGCCCAGTGGGAACACCATCTCGCTCACACCAGCCCCAGGTGATAATAAAGTGAAAAAGAGTTCCAACTGTTGTTAGCCGTATAGGAGAATGCATTTTTGTTAGTAGTTGCCTTTTTTAAAAAGTCTCTGGCATTTGCAAGAGGTGTTTATTGACGTGGATTCCAATAATCTTTCCAGCTTGCTCATCAGCTTGTCTTCGGTGCTTTTCCCCTAGGAGGGTTATAGATAGTTGAACTTTTGGCTTTACAAACACAGGCTATTTCTATCTCGAACCAGGTGCTATCGACATATATTTCATGGTTGTTCGACATCCCAGCCAAGTTGCTTCAATCGAAGGGGACTTTATCTGCGTTCTTAGGCTTTGCCGCAATGTAATGATTGCCTTTACGGGATTGTTTTAAGGCTTTGACCTACTCCACAGAAGATTGTGGCCTTCCAACGGCAAAATATATTGAATTCATGCTTTGTATTATCGCTCAGTGCTGCAATTCTGCAGCGCAGTCCTAGAACCAAAGGAGTACCTTACACTGAATTCCGAAAATATAGAGATTGAAAGCGATAGAGAGAGACCTTTGGAAAAAGAGACGGCCCTGACCACTACAAGACCAATCAATTCCTCGTCTAACCATTTCTCGTAAAACATTGTCTAGCCAATCTTTTCATTCATTGATACAGATCTACTTTTCCTCAAACTCTTCGTCGCCTTCATCTTCCTGCTCTTCCTGCTGCAACTCCTTTTCCACTCGTTTGTAATCGATTTTGACTCCTCTGGTTCTTCTCCCACTGGCGAGAATGTTACTGTGGTCAATCTCTTTCAAGTCGTCGTCGTCGTCCTCGTCAAAAACGTCGTCATCGCCCTCTTCCTCAGAGGAGGACTTTTCCGCCGGCGGAGGAGCATCGTACTTGCGACGTTGTCTTTTTCTTTTAGGCGCAGCCTCATCCGAACCCCGTTTCTTGTCGTCGTCTAATTCCGCCAATTTCTCCTCCTTTTTCACCTCCTCCACAGCGGGGGCCTCCTTTCCATTGACTCCCTTTTGCTCCTCTTTCACAATTTTATCAGCAGACTCTGTCAATGCCGTCTCAATAGGCTCGTGCTCAACCATATCCCCCGTTGCGTGCAACCACCAAAACTCGCAAAACCGTGCACCAGCCAACTCAAAGCCATATATGTCACTAGGGATCTCTAAGAAAACCAAACTGGGGGATTTGCTTCATTTCAGGATAAAAGTCATCTCACAGGATGGCCGGCAGTTTATAGGCGAGCTAATAAGCTTCGACAAACACATGAACATGGTTCTCTCAGAGTGCGAGGAGTTGCGAGTGACGAAAAAGTCTCTATTGCAGCTTCGAAAGCAAGCCAAGACAAGTACTGTAGTGGACGAGTCCGTTATTAACGAGGAGAAACGCTATTTGGGACTTGTGATTCTCCGGGGCGAGCATATCGTTTCTTTTTCATTGGAGTCTGCCCCAGCCATATCGCAAAAACCAAGAATCGTACCAACAAACTCATCCATCCAAAAGGGTAAAGGCGTGGTGAAGCCTTTGAAGGCAGCATCCAGCGTGTTGAGTAACCCGATCCGCACTTCAAAAGTGGTCAAGCCGATAAAGTCTGGAGGGTTTAAGAGATGAAAAGCTGTTTTAACTAGATGCAAGAATGTAACAGTATTAGGCGCCGCGTAATTCGAGGAAATATCGCCTCCCGAAATAGTGTATGTGGATTTTACAATAGAGACGTCAAATCATTGGGGCGAGCTCGGATTTTACTTGATCGTACTGGAGCCCACTAAGAGTAAATTGAACACAAGAGTCTTTTTTGACTCAAAATCCCTTACTCAGGGTCTCAGCCTCGAAATCGTTAAACGAGTTGGTTCCGTTGTTATTCTTTTGAATATAAAGCTCTCTTGTTCCGAATCGCGGCTGGTTTTCTGCAGTGATCACTCCTCAGTTTCCTCAAAGGGCACGTAACAGGTTGAACGCACTCAAAGTGATATATCTCATCCCCTCGCTTCAGCCATCTTTGAAAAAATTACATCTCCACCGCCATTTCTGACTGCTGATACCATGGCTGTTCAAAGCGCAACTTGGGTGAGATATTCATCCTTAGCGGTGCGAAGGATCCGAATGAAGAGCTATTTGTGCTACAGAAGCTCTTCACGTTTGTCCTCGTGATAATATCATTGGTTAGATACATGAAGCCAAATAAATAAAACCCTCCCTGCTTTGCCTATGAACCAGCGAGGCGAGTAGTAGATGAGTCAAGATACAATTACGTACACATTTAGGAACTACGATCCTCTTGGATATAAGACTCTCAAATGAATTCGATCCTAGTAACCTTTCTTTGTTATTCCACACTATGCAGCTCGACGTTGTGTGCACTAGGCTTGAGACTTTGCATTCGAATACAAGTTCAGAAATCCCACATCGACAGAAGACAGTGGAATTTAAGGGTACAAGAGACATTTAATTGTGGGCAATCATCGCCAGTCCTCAGAGACTGCGTTAGGAAGAACGCTTTATGACTCTGTGATACTCAAAGGACTGCGAGATTAGTGGAAGGAAAAGCGGTGAGAGAGGTGTATTGCGATTCTCCTTCTCCTGAGAAATATTCATGCCATACGTTTAGGGTTTGTAGCCTTCTACAGAGGATGGTTGCGACAGGATTAGCCTCACTCTCCATTAGGTCTCGTCATTTTTACAAAAATCGCCTACGCAGTATCGAGCGCAGCACGTGGGAAGGAAACGGCGTCAGGTGAAAAGGACAAGAAAAATCACACCATTTCCAGAACCTTCTTTGACGGGCTCGATTCCATATTTACCATCTTTGAATAAATTACTACCGCAGAGATGATAGTGCCATAAAGGACGGTGAGATAACCTTTTAAGCGCTATGCAAAGCTTTACAAATACGATATGATCGCAGCTAAAAGAAGTCGCTCATCGCCACACGAGGTATGCCACGCTTTCACCTTTCACTACTCTATACTAATTCATCCGCAGAGATTTTGCGGGTAACCCCAAACGCGTCTTCCACATCCCTACACATCACACTCAACATGGGAGAGGTCCAGATCGATGGCGCGCAGTTCCAGAAGCGGATCCAAAGTGTTCAAAAAAGACTAGGATCAGAGTCGCTCAATGTGGACTCCATACTGGTGGTAGTCGGCTCCAGCGACGAGTCGAACCCGTATCAAAAATCAACCGCACTCCACAACTGGCTCCTGGGATACGAGTTCCCGGCTACGGCTATCGATATATCGAAAACGCAGGTCACCGTGTTGACGTCTGTTTCCAAGGCTAAACATTTGGCGAAGCTGGTGGATGGCACCAAGTTGAAGATTTTGTCACGTACCAAAGACGCGGAGCATAACGACAAGCTATTTGACGAGTTTATTGAGGCGGTTAAATCTGCAGGTGACAGAGTGGGCATTGTGGCCAAGGACTCTTATGGCGGTAAATTCATGGATGAATGGCGTCCCAAATGGGAAAATGCCAAAGTGGGAACTACAGCTGACGTTTCTTTGGGTCTGTCTCAATGTATGGAAGTTAAGGACGAAGAGGAACACCGTTGTTTGAGAACGGCGGCTCGTGCATCTTCCAACATGATGGCATTTTTCACCGACGAAATGACAAAAGTTATCGACGATGAGCAGTCGGTGACAAACGAGGCACTTTCCGATACAGTGGAGAACAAGATTGACGACACCAAGTTTTTCAAGGACGCGAGTGGCGCGATGAAGAAGCTGGGTCCTGATTTCGACTTGAACCAGTTGGACTGGTGCTACCGTCCTATTGTGCAGAGCGGGAATCATTTTGAATTGAAATTCTCTGCAGAATCCACCAAAAAGAAACTGGGAGGCAACGTGATCATGGCCTCATTGGGATTGCGGTACCAGTCTTACTGCTCCAACGTTTCGCGTACATTTCTTGTAGACCCGTCCAAAGAGATGGAAAAAAACTACGATTTTCTTTGCAAATTGAGAGAGGGGGTTTTGGGATTTTTAAAAGACGGAATTTCGTGCAAAGAAGCGTACAACAAGACGCTGGGACTGATCGTGAGGGAGGAACCTGCGCTGGAGAAGAATTTCATGAAGAATATCGGATCCGTCACAGGGATCGAGTTCCGGGACTATACTGCTGTGTTGAACGGCAAAACTACCAGAACATTACACAACGGTTGTGTTGTTAACTTGGTTCTTGGATTCCAGAACCTTGTAGACCCTCAGCTGGGTGAATATGCCCTCATGGTGGCTGATACGGTCAGAATTACCGGAGGGGAACCAATAATTCTTACGGAGTCACCCATCGTGCGGGACAAGGTTTCGTTCTATTTCAGAGAGGAGGAACCCAAGAAGAAGCCAGCCAAGGTTAGTGGAGAGCCGCCGATGGCGAATTCGAGGATTCTCAAATCGAAACTACGCACAGAGACGAAAACTCAGGATGACGACAAGGAACATGTGAAGCGGGAGATCCAAAAGAACTTGCACGAGCGGCGCCAAAAAGAGGGACTGGCGCGGTTTAACCAGTCAGATGCGGTTGACGACTCGGAGACGAAAGCGGTCTTCAAGAGGTACGAGTCTTATGTGCGGGAGTCGCAAATCCCAGCCAATGTGCGGGATCTCAAGATCCACATCGACAGCAAGGCGCAGACAATCATCTTGCCCATCTGTGGACGGCCCGTTCCGTTTCACATCAACGCGTACAAGAACGGGTCCAAGAACGAGGAGGGCGAGTACACCTACTTGCGTTTGAACTTCAATTCTCCTGGTGGACTCGGGACTCGCCGGGAGGAGCTCCCTTACGAAGAGGGAGCAGACTTGCAGTTTGTGCGTAGTTTCACGTTCCGGTCAAAGGACGGCGAGCGGATGTCTGCTGTTTTCCGCAAGGTTTCAGAACTGAAGAAAGAGGCTGTGAAGCGCGAGTCGGACAAAAAATCTATGGCTGACGTTGTGACGCAGGACTCTATTGTGGAGAACAGAGGCGGAAGGCTCAAGCGGCTGGATCAAGTACTGGTTAGGCCTGGCCCAGATAACAAGCGAGTGGCTGGGTCTCTGCAGATTCATCAGAACGGTCTGCGGTATCAGTCGCCTATCAGGAGTGACCACACGGTGGATGTTGTTTTCTCGAATATCAAAAACCTGTTTTTCCAGCCGTGCAAGGACGAAATGATGGTTATCATCCACTGCCACCTGCGTACCCCGATCATCATCGGGAAACGGAAAACGCTGGATGTACAGTTCTACCGCGAGGCCTCCGACATGGCGTTCGACGAGACCGGCAACTCCAAACGGAGGTACAATCGTTACGGAGATGAGGACGAGCTCGAACAGGAACAGGAAGAAAGACGTCGCAAGGCTCTTCTTGACAAAGAGTTTCGTGCTTTTGCCGAGCAGATTGCAGATACTTCCAACGGAACCGTTGATCTGGATGTTCCATTCAGAGAGCTCGGATTCTATGGTGTTCCCTTCCGTTCTGCTGTTTTCTGTATGCCTACGCGTGACTGTCTTGTGCAGCTTGTTGATCCGCCGTTTTTGGTTGTCCCCTTGGAGGAGGTTGAGATTGCGCATCTTGAAAGAGTGTCATTTGGGTTGAAAAATTTCGACCTGGTTTTTGTTTTCAAAGAGTTCTCTAAGCCGGTGGTTCATGTTAACACGATCCCGATGGAGGTGCTGGAGGATGTCAAGTCATGGCTCACAGATGTAGACATCCCCATTAGCGAGGGCCCACTCAATTTGAACTGGCCCACCATCATGAAGACGGTTCAGCGGGATCCGTACCAGTTTTTCGTCGACGGCGGATGGTCTTTCCTTGCGGGCGACTCTGACGATGAGCAGATGAGCGAAGAGGAGGAGTCGGAGTTTGAGGTTAGTGACGATAATCCGAGCGATGAGGATGTGGATAGTGAGGCGGCTTCGGAGAGTGGGTCTGATGCACCGAGTGAGTCGGATGCTTCTGCATCGGAATCGGATGCGAGTGAGGAGGAGGCGTTTAGTGATTGAGGTGCGAGCGATGCTTTTCTGATTAAGTCTACGGTGAGAAGGAAATGTTTAGACTTGGTGGATCTGAATTGAATAGTTTAAAAAGCACATTTTGAGATCAGTAGTTTTAGTGTTCAGAGACTGAGGTACCTGAAAAAGATGGTGGCTGGCTGCTAGCAGATGTTGGTCCTTGGAGGGAACAAGAGTACATCAGAAGGAGAGGCCCCAAGAGCATTCTCTTTGAATTGAGGTCGAGTATGGAACATTGTACGGGCTGTCTTTTATCTCTAACTCTTTTTTTGCCAATTATATTTGACCACTTGCAATTAGTAGCATCAAGTCGATACCGGAGAATAACACATCATGAGATTGTTCTCTCAAGACAAGTCGATCACTCATAGAGAAGGAGATTGCCTTTAAACACTGAACCATGAACTGCTTTCTCAATGACAAATATTTTAAACGCGAGCCAACTCAATTCTCACATCTTTCTCAACATATTTCTTTGACGTTGCGGGTCCGCAACCTCAAAATAACTAAGAGGTACCAAGAGGATATTCGGTGATTAGAATAGAATGATTTAGATTGTGGAGGCCATCGATGCGCGTCTGGAGCTGCTATGTTTATCGTTGGTACGTAATTGGGATTATAATAAACTTTCTAGAAGACGAAAACCCTCCTGTAAACCGGTGTCGTCAGACACCGGCTGGGGTTGGTTTGCACGTTTTTTAGGCTCGGCCTTTAGATTATGACTGTACGTTTGACCTCAAATCAGGTAGGAGTACCCGCTGAACTTGAGCATATCAATAAGCGGCAGGGACTGCCTTAGTAACGGCGAGTGAAGCGGCAAGAGCTCGAATTTGAAATCTGATACCTTTAGTGCCCGAGTTGTAATTTGTAGAAGGTAATCTTGGGAGTGGGCCTTGTCTATGTTCCTTGGAACAGGACGTCGAGTGAGAAACCCGTAGGGCGAGGAGACCACATTCTTTGAAAGATGCTTTCGAAGAGTCGAGTTGTTTGGGAATGCAGCTCTAAGTGGGTGGTAAATTCCATCTAAAGCTAAAAAACCATTACCAACACCTGTCGATAATCACTTAGGAGGGTGTTTGTTAGAAACAAACAAATCGGACAACTGAGGCTTAATCTCAGCAGTTCGTAATAACAAGGCTACTCTACTGCTCACAATACATTTAAGTCGTAGAAAAGGATTTATCCTCGCTCATGATTAAATTGCAATCCACCGGCAAGCACCAGAAGCCTTTCCGCTAAGAGCATCATTGCCAGCCTGCTATTCTGAGAGCTTACAATCATATCGAGACTGTGATACCGATTTATGAGCCGAGATATATAAGCAAAGCATCTAACTTCATTGCATGGATGGTTACATTTGAAGGAAATACGTTCCGAGGCTCGATGCCCGGAACTTGGCCGACTGTGCCTTTTTGTTCCCCTGCCCTTTGTGCCCCTTATATTCGCCCACCCTTAAGAAATGGGATACAGCCCCAGACCTCTTGATATTCTCGAAAAGTCAATGCTTTTATTGGGACCCTCTGCGTTATTATAAGGCACACTTTTTGATGATGATAGGATTTAAACATTCCTTCGTGGACGCGACAGCTTAACAAGCGCGACTTGATCACCCACATCTTGTTAATGACTGATCAAATCATGCCTCTTCTTGTAATACGCAGTTCAGCAGATCACAGTCTATGAAGGGAAAAAAGATCTTTAGCAGACGTGATTGTTTTGAAATACTGACTAACCTTTATAATCCTAAGATTGAGGCCACTGGATAGGGACCTTTGAGGATTCAGCGAGGTATTTTTAGTTCAAACGAAATCTCTATGTCATGATAAGCATGCACCATTAGAACGGGTAATACGGGTACTATTCGGACTCACTCGCAGTATTGAGGAATATAAAAGCTACTTATATAGTCTGTCGTGCATGAACGATATGCATCTTCATGCACTTAATGTCACGTGAGCTTCATATGGAACATAAGTTCCAGTCTTGAAGCCCCTCAAACATTATTACCGAAGCGCCTGGCAGATCGTAATTCACCATCTTCGCGAAAGTCCATATTTTTTTACTGAAAAGAAATCTCGTGTTTAATCTGCACGAGCCAAGACAATCGTGACTTTCATTTTCTTTATACGCCAAGAAATCTTCCAGCATCAGGATCTCTTAAAGGACAACTAAGGAAGGCATTGTTATTGAAGTAAGCATTGCTTGTAGCATCAAAAAGAATCAGTCGACAACTATTCATGATCGTGGACTTTGGGATTGAGGAAGGATGACGTTATAAGATAATTGAAGCTGTTGAAATGAATAGGTGATTGCGGCGAGGTAATTTATTATGTAAGTGGCGGTGGTATCGCAGCGAATTTTCTCTTTTGAAGCAGAAGCCAGTACATCATTTTGCTCAAGCTTACATAAAAGGTACAGGAAGTCGATGCACTCAAAATGCACTCAAAATGTATACGCACGTACTGCATAGCATCACGCATGCGTACACACAGTAACCGTCTTTGCTTTAGTTCTGCAGTTTGATCTCTTGTACAGCTTGATTTAACTCCTTTGCGATACGTATTTGCATGCGAAAAATTGTTTAAAATTGGTTTATAGAGAGATCAAGGTGAGGTTTTTGCGGTCTAGAAGCAATGCTGGATTGTCGTGATTGGCAAGAAAGCGTCTTTAGTCACTTGCAGTGAGGTTTAGCCCGTCTAAAAGTTTTTCCATTACGTTTGATTCAGCAAAAATATACAATAGGTGGCTGAGGATAGCACTGGTCACTTGCACTCTTACATCAATAAGAGGTTATGTAAAGATATGCCAGGGAGCATATGGGCCCATAATCCAGGGCCTTGCAATCAGAAACGAGTATCTACAATGTCGAATGCAATTCTGCTCACCGTGAAAATGGATGAGGTTGTGTTTATCGTTAGCATTGTCTTGTGAGACTGTGTTAGTCCCTATACATTTTCAGGCCACGAAAACTGGTAAAGGTGACTCCGCCAAAACGAATGCGTGGCCATGCTCTACAAACAAGGATCGGTCCCTTGAGGCTATTGCAAACGGCTTCAGCTCGAACAGCCGACCTATCAAGACCTGTAATAACTCACGAGATTGTCTTTAAAGCGGAAAGTGTACCTGTCTGTCAAGTTACTTCTTCTAGCTTGAGCCATGCAGGTGCCCCTATAGTGAGCTCGCAGAAGGAGACATACATTCAGATAAAGAAGCTCATTGGTGTCATAAAATTCAGGGGTAATTTCTATCGCTTTTCTGAGCTGAAAAGGAGAGCTTGTTGAAGCAGAAATTGAGCTATTTGGGAACCTTCCGGGAGTTACGAAGGACCTGGACCTTAGCCTATCAGATCTCTTTCTGGTATGGTGGCTATCTGAAGGTGGAGAGATCTAAATAGCAGACCGAGCCCAGAGTCAACAATTGCTATCTCTACCAATTGAGGGCTTACCTATCAAGGTAACAGAGTATCATCACATTCTGGAGTTTCTGATAAACCTTTGAATTCTCGCCGTTTACGTTAAGCAACCAAGGTAGGTGAGCAAAAAGCTGCTTTCGAAATCATGATGAACATCAAGAGATCACCAGTTTACTTAGCCGAGAAATCTTTTGGTCCAATCAAACAATTTGGCTGACCTTGAGTGATCGTGCCCGCTCCACGATTTTTTCGGAAAGATTCTTGGGAGGCTTCCCCATAACAATTGCTATCAGGAGAATGGTAAAGTAAAGCGGGTGTGAATCTTTATTAACCGTATTCTTGGTGCTTTTTGACTTGGCCATGAGTCGATTGTTGGCACATGTTCCGATTTATCTCTCTCTCCATAAAGCTTCTCCTTTTACCGTGTCTGACAGCTGCCATTTTCTCCTTTACCCAACAATGCTCAAGTCTAGAGCTCAACAGAGTCTAACTTGCTTAGATCACCGTAACATTATTCCTGACAATGCACAGTGCCTCTTGTCATGCAGACCTTTGTCTGCCTTGCATATAATTGTAAGCATGATGTCTTACCGAGTGAGATCTCTGTAACACTACCAATAATAACTCGAGTAGTACCTCGATACACAGTATCAGGGGATTCGGGTTGCCAACTGCAACCTCAGGCTTTTGAGCACTGAGGCATGCTGCGACCCTTACCCTTCGCAATAGAATTTCTATGCGGTCTACTGCAGCACGCAATGCATCCTGCAGTGGAGCAGATAAATTAATGACTTGTGAAAATAAGAAAAGTGATAGATGCTCAGGTAAGCTCTCACATAGCATTGCGCTTCCTTATGCAAACCGGCGTCGTCATGAATCCTATCCAAATTTATTGGACCACAGACTGGCTTGACGGTATAAACCCTGGCCTCGTTACATACTAACTCTCCAACAACTCTAAATAGAGGTTTGCGACTAGAGATGCGTCACATGCAAATGTAGGGGTACATATAAAATGTAGGTGCACATATACATATGGGGTGCACAAGAATGCATCAAATTACACCGCATGGCATAACGCATGCGCATCAAAAGCGCATCGCCGATTGTATCCGTGCAGCGTGAAAGATGAAAATCACACGATGACTCACTTACATTGACTTACATTAGTTGAGTGATAGGAAAGGAAAATACGCTTTCTTACTAACCCGTCGCTCAACGTCTACACATCGAGTGGAGCTAAAGAGCTCGACCAAATACTAAAAATACATTGATATAAAACAAATAAACCACAGTGTGCTCAATCGTCATTTGCGCTTTGCTTCAATGACTATTTTGGGGCACTCTGCTCACTCGACGCCGCCGCAGGCTGACCTCCGGCAGCTCCAGTTTGATAACTTGGGTACCCCTGGTACTGCTGCTGCTGCTGCTGCGGGAACCCGTAGTAATTATAATACGACGACGGGTGCTGGTAGTAACTACTATAAGCATTGGAAGCATCGCTTGCAGCAGCCTGAGACGGCTGTTGAGGAGTGGCTGCCGGATTACGGCCATCCTTCAAGCCCTGAGATCCCATCAGCATGGAGGAGTTGGAAGACAAATACTGAGGAGCAGCTGCCGAAGTGGAAGTTGCCGTGGTAGAGGCTCCGTTTAAAGCAGGACTGCCGGATCCAGTATGAGTAGGCGTACCCTGTTGGATCACACGATCAATGTCCTTAACGAAAAGTGGGTATAACAAATCTACAATTCCCTCTCTTTGAGCCATAGAGAGAGCTCTATCGAAGGGGATCCAAACACCTTTCAAGTGCATCGATCCAATTTTCACAACGTGACGAATTTTTTCACTTTTCAAGATCCCATCTCTTCTTCCACGAGTCATTTTAGCCACATTGAGTAGTTTGGTTCCGTTTATCATGTTGTTATCAGCTCTTCTCACGACGGAAACTCCATTAGCGTCAACCTGGTAGCAAAGCGTCTTTTCATCTTCCCACATGGTGGTGGTGATCTTGGGACGCAACCCAGTGGGCTGAACTTCTCCCACTGTGGTTCCCGGGTAGCTTGACGTGGCAGCAGCGGGCTGAGACATTAAAGCACTAGCTCCGGTAGCTGCTGCACCGGGTTGCGAAGGGTTCCCCGTGTACATCGGGTAGTTCACCACGTAACCGTAACGTTGGTAACCCGAATAATCTTGTCCGAGGGCCCCCTGTTGGTTCGATGCAGCATTTGCTGCAGAGGAAGGTTGGGAAGATGCAGCTGCGGCATTCTGCGCCTGAGCCGCGGCTTGCTGTTGGTAGTAAACATACGGGTTTGCCTGATAGTTGTACTGAGAATGTTGCCCCGTTTGCTGCGACGGCATTCCCGAGTACTGGTACTGTGCCGCATAGTTGTCTGGGTAAGAGGGAGCCCTTTGTTGAGCAGCAGTCTGGCTCATGCTTTGGTAGCTGGGGTACCCTTGGGAAGGAGCGCTGTTAGATGACTGCACAGGGGAAGCCTGTGTCTGCTGAGACTCAACTTGAGATCCGCTAACGGTTTGGTTCGACATGTAAACAAGTATGTGGAATTATGTGGATGTATGTAAAAATATGCGAGCGCAGAGATACACTTTTGCGCGTCGGCGTCATGCATCACGTGCATGCGTTACCCTGCCTAGCATGAGTCGAAGGTGAGCATGAGTCCAAGGTGGGGGCGAAGCGGAGGCTGAGGCTGCGTAGATAAGTGATTGGTTAGTTGCTTGTTAGCGAGCAATAGTGAGCGAAATATAGCCATAGAGACCTTGGCGACGATGGATGTGTTTTTTAGCGCGTTTTCCCGTGCTGCATCTCGTATGCACCACGCTGATTGGCCGACGCGCTCTTGCTCCATGTAATGCCACCTCAAGCGACTACATCTAGCGTCGCATTGCATATATTAGGTAGGCTTGCCGACGGGCGTACATGGAGTAATGCGGGTTACTATTTTTGTTTGTAGTCGTTATTGCTCGATGTGATGGCGTACTTGGCTTGATGGAGATGAGACAGTGCACAAATGTAGAATTCTTTTGGCACTTCAGTAGGCGGGTCAGATAGTAAAAGCTTTGGTGGAGCTCCTTGGACGATTACCGCCTCGTCAAGTTGTTTGGTAATTTGGGCCGACGATAGTATTCTGAATCTCTGCATGGTTTGAGAAACCAGGTTCACTGTCAAACACAGAGCCGAATCTTTAGGTTCAACTGCCGACCTAAAGGGGATGAGAGGCTGATACCTTCAATCTCTTGCCGCACCGCTTGAGCAAGGGGCTCAAGACAAATAGCAAAAATGCTAGGTGCAATGGGACTGCCCTGCCTCAGTCCTGAATTAAGGGGAAATGGCATGTCGTTCGCCTTGTTCAGGCTGATGATTCACATTCCAAATGAACTGACGGGATTTCGGTCCGAAACCTAGAGTCAACCACAAAGACATACTGATTATCCAGTCTATCATAGGCCTTATCCAAGTCGGCACTAGGCGAATGTTTTTGAATGTTATCCTTCGGGAGTAGGGATAAAGCGTTTTTGTTTCTAGGCAAAACCTACACCATCCTGCGATTCACTATCGCGGTTATATCCCCTATTAGTTAGACTGATCGGTCTCCAGTTGAAGAACGCTTATCGCCCTGCTTTGGAAGTAGTTTCAAACTAATACTCCTAAAATCTCTTGGGGGCGCCCTTTTGGTCATGCAAAAAAGTGACACGACTTAGCGGGTCCCATCACCTCAGATGCTTTCCAGAAAAAGGTGTATGGAATGCCATTGTCACCTGGGGAACTGTTTTTCAGAGAGTATTCCCGCGCACTCTTCTCTACTTCTTCCAGAGTGTATGGCTCGTCCGGCTCGTATCTCTGGGATTCGGAGAGTCGAACAGATGAGATGTACCGGGAGAAGAAATTTCTTCTCTGGGCACCATCTGTAGGAATACAACGAAACACCTTCTCGCACTTTTTAAAGTGGAAGCCAGAGTTCCATTCCAGCCGTAGGGCAAGTGGTGGCCTGTCGTCTCATTTTGATCCGCCGACTGAGAGCCTTGTATGTCACACCAGTAACTGTACACTTGGCCCTCTCCTACAAGATTCTTGGGAATCTCTCCTCCATGGAACTTTGTGTACTTTGCCGACACTTTCAGCGCTAGACTGTCCACTTCTCGCTGATGTTGAAAAATGTATCATTACGGAGGGATTTAGTGATAGGTGAGACACTCTAAAAGGCTTGCTTCTCGTAAAGTTCCACCAAATTATGCTCCACTGCAGAAATAGCAAACCTAAAACGATGGTAGATTCACGCCTATTCGTTGTGCGTATCGCGGTGCATCACATCTACATAACCCCATCATGCCGAATGAAGGAAATCGTTACAGCTGTCTGGTGTCGCGCTTGATGTATGTCATGACATATTGTCTATCCACAAGTCCATAAGGGAGACCAGCCTACTTCTTAGGCGTTAAGAACTTTTTGCCTATTGGGATGTACCTTTTTAAACAGAGAAAAAAGCTGATTTACTGGCCGACACTCGACTATCCTAGCAATACCGAAACTAGAGGTTGATGTTGTTCTGCTGCTTAGACAGCATCTTTCAGGTAACATTGTCCTTTCATGAGTACCAGGTTGTTGATAAGTTCTCCTTAGACAGCCCCTCTCAGGTAACATTGTCCTTTCATTTGTACCAAGTTCTTAATAAGTTCTTAAAATTATTGTCCGTCTGTCAATTTCTGGGTAGTTTGTATATGGAAAGAATCTGAGAGTCTTTTCCGGGGACTGTTCACTTTGTCTATGCAGGGGCCATTAACAACGTACGCGAATAACGTCCACAAGTCATCAGATCATGGACCTTTTCCTATGGACGGCTGGTTCCTTGTTTCGAGGGTTATGCTGAAACGTTTCAGCAATGTATTGATGGTACCCAACAGGATGACAGTGATTTCTTTCAAAGCTATTCGGCTCGTGGGCATATGATGAAGGGGAACTATTTATATGTTGCGGAGTGAGTATGTTACTAACAATCCAGATTTATATCGTAAAGCCGTCTGTGGTCCTGTATTTCAGAGAGGAAGATCGGTTGCACGACGCCTGATTTATAGGAGCAAAACTATTTCTATTAGAGAGCCGATCTGAGAACTTTTCGGCTCACCAGCTTTGCATAAGTCCTCTTGGTTTTATCTGTTCCACTGCAGGGTGCATTGCATGCTGCAGTAGACCGCATAGAGATTATGTATAGGGTATAGCAAGAGAAGTAAGGGTCGCAACACGACCGCCCCGGTGCCCGAAGTGTCTGGGGCTGCGATAGTCTCCTGCTGGTGATGTTAGATCACTTTGAACTCAACCCTCCTATTCATAGAGCAAAAAGTGAGCCAGATAATAGGTTCAGCTTTAGTGATTGACACTAAGCTCTGAGGAGAGAATGTTTAGCAAAAATAAGGTGGTGTTTGTGAGACCGTTCGAACAAGAAAAAAATCGCCTTTAGTAAAAGAAACTCTCGGGAAATGCCTACCCAAGGCGCCAAAGCTGCCAAAGCTGTTTATCAGTCATTAGAAGCACAAGCTGTGTGCTGGATAGTATAATCTGTAGGTAAATGATGAAATTTGTCGGGGTATTTAGCACTCAGAATGCTCCAGAGGCTTATGGCGGAGATTGTCGTTACTACATAAAGAAATTTCGGAATTAATCTCTTTCTTTTGAGCATCCACGTGAAGAAGCTCTTGCTGATAAGATATTTGTGTGGATCGCTCTTACATGACATCCATCACTCTCTAGTGGTTTGGTTTTGGAACTAATATCCGGCCGAGAGCCCCTGACAATTGATAAGGCACTTCAGAGGAATACAGTGCCACTGTGTGAGAGATCCGACTATATATTGGTATTGTTCTGTATGCAATATGATACAATCACACATAGTGAAAGCTTTTCACTATTTGAGTGTGTGATATCCTGCATAGACTTTGTCGAATAATAAATTATGACTAACCTAACATTGATTAAGACTCTCCCCCAAATACATCAAAGATACCTTACTGTGCCCTCTACCCTCAACCAAACGACGATGTGATTCCTACGTCATTTTTTGATCGTGTTACTTTTTTTTTCGTGTTTGGACAGTGTGAATTACGCACAAAGACAAAAAATGCGGTCCACAAATGTTTAGAAAGGGCTACTGTCACCACCTCGTTCGCCAAAACAAAACAAAGATATGCCACTGAGGTCACTCGACCTCGAACCGACGAAAAATGGCATCACTGGGTACTTCAGCAAATAAAGATCCCTCAAGTTGGCGTTTGGCGGAAGAATTGAGAGAAGCAAACTGATAGCGACTGAATCGCAACTAACAATCAACCAATGAGGACACCATACCACCACTCAACAACCAAATGTTAATGTGGTTGACCTTTTCACGGATGCCAGTGAAGTTATGGGATATATAATCGTTCTGTATATTGATTACTTGTGTGAAAAGAAGAAAACAAAAAATAGGGGGCCAAAAGACATGCAAAACATACCAGCCCTTTTCTTTTCTTTCTCTTAAGCTTCAAGCCATCAAGTGGCGATATAGAGCTTTCATGCGAATGCATCTGATGTGTTTTGTTTGTCACATGGGGATAACTGCCCAACCATTAACCGAGAAGAGACAAGATTCGTCCACCTCCTTCGGCTTAACAGTCGAGATCAACACTACCTAACCATTCAAGAGGATACTCACTAAAACGAAAAATTTTAAGTGAAGCCGTTCCGTTACCGTGCATAAAGGTGCATATCGTTCATGTGCGTCCCAATAAAATAGACCGTATGTCCCCGCATTGAGAGTGAATCCGATACACCTTGGTATCATAATATCTTCTTCATTAGTGTAACCCTCTGAGACATGATCACTGGATCTGGCTCTTTTCTTTTGTGTCGATGCAGCCTATAGAGGGTTCCAATACATAGGGGTAGCCAGGTTTCTCACTCACATGAATTGATTTTTGCGGTGAATGAGTGCCGACAGGACTCGGATTAGATTGAAAGGCGTAAGGCGCCATCATGAACTCCATTGGATGATATGTGAGTGAAAAGATATCCGAAAGATGGCTAGATAAACAACAGTCTAGTTATCTAGCCAAGGGAATCCACCACTTTTGATTTGCCGTGCCAGCCACTGGCAATGCGCCCATAAAAGGGCGTGTCGTGCTTTAACTAAGATTAACGTTCATCATACATGGATCCGTCTTTCGACTGGAGGAGTTGAGATAACTTCCAATGAAGCAAAATAAGTCCCTCGGTAATTCGCAGGAGCCGTATTTACTTTGTAACACCCGCAAGAGATTTGCTTTCTATTTATACCTTTCTATCTCTTTTATCTTCACATAGAAGTTGCATTATATGAATCATTTAAATAATCTATACCATGGACTTAGGTGAACAAAATATCAGTCAGAATAATTGCCTCTCGGTCTCCTCCACCTTGAGAAAGTATGTAGAGTTTGGGTTGTATTGCATGTTGTCGTTTCCTTCTCGTTCAAGTTTAATCGAACAGTCCACTTCTCTCAAAAAGCTTTCCAAGCGATGAATGATAGACCAAGCAGATGATCATTCATCGCTTGGTCTTTTGTGTAATCCACACTGTCTGAATCTGAGGCGGCGTAACGATTCATCTGCTGGAAGCCTTGGACTTGAGCTTTCAGATGATTATCAACATCACAAAAATAACGTGAATCTAGCTCCACGTGGGCAATTATATAAAGGTCATACCGTTCTGATATTACTCAATTTAAGCTAAAAGTAATTAAAGTAAAGTAGGACTTGCTGACACCTATATATATCAGGAAAGATGAGCAAAAATCATACGGAAATAAATTGCACAGCCAATAGCCAGAAATACTAAACAATCAATCTATTTATTCTTCGTCACTCTCGCTTTCAGCCTCGTCTAGCCACTGGATAAAAGGCTTGGCTGCCTTTCTCACTTTTTTACTCACCTCTTTTGGAACATACTTTTTGCTCACTTTCGACCCCCACTCTTTGGCAACATCTTCAGACACAAGGTCGTTGTCGTAAAGAAGCATCAAAACCTTGGGCACGCTTTTGATCAAGTCCGGGTACTCCAGACCAATGAGTCTCTCTAGCCCACCAAGAAGGTTTTTCTCTCCGTCCTTGTCGGTTATAAGTTTCCTCAGTAAACCAGCATGTTCTGGGATCTGTGACGCAATGTCTTCATCGAAAAGAGCTTGTGCGAGAACCTGCAAGATCTGGCTATCTTCAATGAGATCTGACTCAAACGCTTTTTTGTAAATTTCTACATCTTCAGGCAAGTTTTCCTTATCTCCGAAAGAAAGTAGCCATTCACCAAAATCACTCAATTTGGATTTAGATTCGTCCTCCAAAGACAATCCTTCGAGCTCCTTAGCACGTCTTTGAATGGCTTCTGCACTCATATCAACAGCCCAGTCGTCGTCGTTAACGGGAGCTGCTTGCGGCAATTGAGATGCTTCAGCTGCGATTTTATTCGCCATAAAATCATCATCGTCATTCTCCTCGTCTTCAACTGGCTCCTTCCCGCTTGTTCCCTGGGCAAGATCAGAAATGGTTTTACCTCCTCCAACAACGTTTTCCTGAGCTGTAGCACCTCTTCTCTTTTTACCGGCCTTTTTATCAGAGTTTTTCGCAATAAATGTCGCCAATTTATGACGAGGATCAATAGCCGTACGCTTACCACACGCTTTACAATCACGATCCAGCGTCTCATCCTTGTTGATGATAATCTCAGTCTCTGGATTCTTACAAGAGGCACAAAGTACAAATTTGTTAATAAACCCATCCAAAACGTCTTGCAATTTCGACGATTCATGAACACCATTCACCAAATACCTGTCTGTGTCTTCGTTCATCGAAGTCTGAGCCCCAAGCTCGAATCCAAAGAACTTTACCAAATATGACGGCGGTCTAGCCAATGCTCTGGCAACGTCAGAAAGATTCAACACAGCAGTCTTGATACCGTTACCACGTCCCTCCGTCTTGGACTGGATCGGAGGCATCTTGTAACGGTAAAACGGATCATTGTTGTCGCGGCAGATGTTGATTTTCCCCGACATTGATTAGTTGAAAAAAGATTTCGCCTATATATACTGTGTCGTGTGCGACTCAATGGAATATATTTGATTATGGCTTACAAGGTTTGGTTTTTAGCTTTGCCCAGGCGGCTTGAGCGAGTATTTAGGGGAAGAATGTTCTAAAGAAGGGGAAGAATGTTTTGTAGAGAAAATCGGAGCAAGAGGCATGACTTTTATAGCCACTAATGAAAGTAAATGTTGATCTTGTAACCGCAGAGAAGATTTTTCAAACCTCACGAATTTCTCATGAGTATTTTTTTCTTGCCTGGATAGCACAATCTACCTCGCTAGGCGAGACATATTAGTTAGTTGAATTTTGCCCTTTGCTTCAGCCAATGCATCAGAAAACTCTGACTTCTACATGCATGATGCTGAATTGGGCCTCGCAAGACAGCATAACTCACCAGCTCATGAAATCACCGCAGCTGTGTCATTGGCTAGTGATTGGCTCAACCCGAACCGACACATCGGATGTATTTTTATTATAAACGCGGTAAATTCCGGTCATGAAAATGCTTGATTTGATAATCAGATGTGTAAGTGGATAGTATGAAAAAATTAGCAGTCTGAAACAGTCAATCAACTACTTTCCTTGCCCTTCCTGGCGTTATTCAGGCAGAGGATGGTGTGAGAATGTGTAAGATACATGTCTTTCCGAACGTGTTTAGTAGAGAGAATTTCATTTCACGCAAATCATAATCTAACATTGCTGGTTACCGGAGCTGGATGTATATTTTTTGTCAGTAACTTGGAAAAAATATATCAGGAGCATGAACCATGGTTTGTATCCAATTGGATCGATCTTCTCTCTGTTGGATTTCCGGATTCAGAATCTCTTCATCAATCTGAGCAAGACTGTCAAGTCGAGTGCTGAGGAGGAGATCAAAACGACAAAGGTTACGTGATATTTCCCGTCAGATGCAGAGAAGGTACACAATGTGACGGAAACCCGAGTGTGCAACTAGGTCTTAAAGTAGTTGCACATACGTAAATGACGTCACAGTTTAAAAGACGGGCAAGCGAGGTTCTAAGGCGATTGGGCAAAAGTCTTTTGCTTCCGCCATTTGAGCTAGATATGTAAAACAATTCATTCTTTGTTCCCTTGATGCTGTCCATCTCAACTGTGTACATAATTAAGCGGCCCAGAATCGTCGGAGAATCTGTTCACGGGAGACAACAAAAATGAGAGTGCGTAAGGCGAGTTTGACCGAGATACTCTTGAATGAGAAATATTGACCTTTGGATAAAAGACTACTGCGAGGACCTACGAAGCAAAGACCGCGCCTAAAAGAGTTTTGGGAACCCGGTTCTACTATCTGATTCGTTGGTTTTGATGCGCCAGGGTCTCAAATAAAGTCGTATACGGCAAGCGCCTAGAGCATCTCTTTATCGTTTATATAATGACCTCATTAGTCAAATGAATGAGAGATCAAAACCTGAGTTGTCTTGAGTGCTTCATACTTCACGGCGGGATCAGCCGAGTTCATCAAAACCATGAGCTTGTTTTTAGCACCTGTCTTCTCCAAGTACTTGACAGCCTCGGGCAACTGTTTGACCAGTTGCTGAACATCGTGACACACGATGGCTTGGTTTTGAAACTGCTGTTTTGATTTTTTTGTATCGTCTTGGTCCGCGTCAAAGTCCAACAGTTTGAGTAAACGATCTAAAAACTTCCAGTTACCATCTTTGAACTTATGCGCATTGTCTATCCAGAACTCTTCATTACTATGGCAGGGAGACCATGCGAGTTTATCAATTTTAACCTCGTTTTCGTACTCATCAAAAGTAGTCAAGTTTACAACCGCATCATGCAAGATTTCCAAAACTTTCCCCAAGTCTTCCTTAAGCTCGTCATCGGCCCACTTCCTATGAGAGATCTGCGAGATTGTATCAAGTCCCTTGATGATCAGCAGATGCTTCAGAATGAACTCGTTTTTGTCTACAGAGATAAAGTTCAAAATACACGATACGCACAGACGCACAATCTTCTCCTTTACTGACTCCTTAGCATGGGTCAGCAAAGAGGCACTGATGTCAGAGTACACCATAGGCATCTCCTTAGAGATGTTAGGCTCAAAAGTCAGTAGCCAAATGGATAGCACCGAGTAGTATTTTTTTTGTAGATCCATCTTGTTTTCCTGAAAGGCTCCGTAGACTGCGGGGAACAACTTTGCGTGATTGTTCCAGAAGACTTGTCTATACTTTCTCAAACTTAGAAGCTCTTTAACCAACTGAATGGCAAAGAGGGTCAAATGGGTATTTGTGGATGACAACAATTTGCAGCATAAAATGTCAAAAACAACCTCCAGATTGGTTTCTGCATTCTTATCACTGACGCATAATAATCTGGTGACATTGTATAGAGCTGCCAATTTCACGCCCTCATCGCCGGAATTGATTTGTTTGACAAAACAAGATATCGGCAGTGAATCGTCAAGTCTGTTGAGTTCCAAGAGAGCTTGCACAAATTGAGGCAGTACAAGGAGATCGCTAACTAAAACTAACAAACTCTTCTTTACGTCGTCTCGTTCGGTCTTGTTCAAAATCGAGCAAATAGCTACAGCATACTCGCCAGGAGAGCCAGCAACAATTTCCTCTTTGGACTTGTTGTGTTGGTTCTTTTCGAGATTCTTCAAAAGTGCACACTCATTCTCCGTGATAAGACCGAGCCGGGTCAGCCCCTCCCATGCCTGTGGCCTATTTCTGATCCCGGACCGTATGTCATTGAAATAGCTGCTATCGATGAACTATTGTTAGAGAGAGAGATTAGAGAGAGTTACTCACTTGTTCCACCGTCATATGTTATCTGCTGCACCGGCCGGGTAACCTGAGTTGACAGGTTTTCGTCCCATCCAGACATCTGATAAACAAGCCATTCACTGTACACATCTATAGACTCAGGGACTTGCCGTCTGTATTCTTTTTTTGTAGGATTTAGCAGACGCAGTAACTCAGAAAACCTCCTGTCTGAGAGTTTAGATGGTGGCTTTGTAAACAACATCAATGCTGCCACGAGGGCGGTTTCCTGGTTACAAATCGATTATAAAGGCAAATGTTGAGTTTCCAAGAATAAGCCAATGGCTTTTCGGAACAACTTTGCCTCCACAAAGTCTCTCTGCTATGCACTCAACTCTGTCCCAGTATACGGCTCATGTAAGGCACTAGCCAGTAAAAGATTTGGTTCTTTTTAACCCTATAGGAGCATTCTTCTCAACTTGTAACAGTGTCGAAACACCGCTTTGGTGAAATACCCCGAGCACCCTTTTCGGAAAATGCCCGAAATATTCAGTGACGAGAGTTCAGATTCCAGAGATTTCTGTCTTTCAAAACCTGTTCTTTATTAGTGGTGTCAGCTGATTGGCCTCCCCAGACGAATGCCCTACCTGTTCACGCTAAATATAAGGGACCATTATAATAAAGAGTTTGATTTTACAACATCGGGCAACGTCCTTGAATGCTCAAACATGAAGTGGATCTGTCTCCATGTTTTTTTTTCTATTCATTCGAGAAGCTCAACTAAGCTCCCTCCTGGTGAATTTGGGACCAGTTCTTTCCGCTATCTTGAAATGTCAGAGGCCAACGTCATAGGGATCTCGTTTTATCCATGTCACAGTTACAGTCAGCTCAACAAATCTCAATGAACGTGAATACACTGGCAAAAACATTATGCAAATAACAGGCTTATTTGCTTGCAACATTTCTATTCACTCAATCATGGAGTCAGTCCCTCTTTGAATGATATCACCCGCCGATACAATTCTTCATGATATTTTGCTCGTGCGTCGGCTTTGAAATATCCACCATCGTATCCCTTCTCATCAGACACTGTGATACTAGACGACTCACCAGTGCATGCCGATAAACAACTGCGCAATGGTAGTGAACTTTCCTCAAGGAATAAAGACCGGCAGAAGTAGAACTGGTCCACTTTACTTCGCGCTTCAAGACAATAGCATAGATAAGTCGAGCTTCACAGCGGCGGTGCTTGATGCCTCCAAGATTTTCAAAGAGGGACCGAGCCTCCACCTGGTTATAGATGGTGATTAGGTTGTTGTCCGACAGGAAAGCCCTCAAGGTCTAAAAAAGACTCTCCGGTTGGATGTCTGTCTCGCTGTCTTTTTAAAAGGAGCACACTAGATTAGGCAACCGGTTGAGGAGACTTTTGCTGACACTTAATCTGGGACACGAATATAGCTGCTCAACTGGGCAAGCCTTCCGGGGATAGCCATAGCCACCATCTTGTTGGCTTCAATAGAAGCCCGTGGGAGATGACATACAGCTAAATGGCTGTTCAGCAGTGTGCCGTAGAGACAACTCGCAAAATAGATTTACTGCCTCGTGAGACAACCTGAGATGCTCGTGTTAGTTTCTCAGAAAGTCGATATTACTAGAAGCGGATGAAAACATGCAGTGATTTATCATGCTGACCTGGATGAGTGTTGAGGTAAAGCCGGCTGGAAAAGTAGGCAACCATTAGGTGCCAAATAAGTTTCTCATACCTTTTGATTCGCTGCATGTTATAATGACTGGCATTTATTTTTACCCACATGCAGCCAACACATCTAGCTCGAAACCAAGGTCCATGAAGCTGCTCGATTGTGCCCCTCCATAAGCTCTTTAGATAACTTCAAAAGGTAGCTACTCCACCTCGACCTTTTGTTCTACCCTTGAGTGGGCATTTAAAAGGTCAACAGACTGCAAAAGCGCTCAAACGCATCGAGATGATCCTATGGAACCAACTTGGCATACACTAGCTTAATTACTTCATCTCGAGGGAAATTATTCTGGATTTATGCTGACTGAGAGAAGCTCCTGACAAAAAGAGCCATAAGATGACAGTGTTCCTGTGGAATAAAAAATGCTCGGTAACGGGAGGAGTCGAACCGGTGGCAGTTCTTTTATGCATCCGTATGCATGGTTGTGCATAAGCAAGTTCGGCACGCGACACCCCAAAGAAAAAAAGAAACGCGCCGTAACCATCAAAAAATCATACTGCACACCTCTTGACACACTGATATCACCTAAAAGAGACTCGATTCACAATCTGAGCAATTCCATAGCTACGACAACGCCGAGAATAGAAACTCTTGTGGAAGAAGAAAACTTCTCTCATGCAAGTACATGCACTCTGACATAACCGTTTCGGCTGCGGTCGCATACATCCGCAATGCCCCTAAATCTGAAAAACCAGACAAAGCCCCAATGAAACTCTACTGGATACTGCCGCTCATCTCCCTCGTCACATGGTATGGAATGCTAATAGCCATGCTGGCGTGCTGGTCTTTCCAGGGCCACCCGATATACTGGTTCATGAGCGAGTATCAGTTCCCCGTGTACCTGTCGGATGTCGGAGCCACCAATCTGCAGCCGTTGTTCATATCGTGTGCGGGATTTCAGGGTCTTTTTGTATTCATAAGTGTTTTGGCTGAACGGTATTTGCGTTATAAGGGTAAACTGCTACCCAATACCTCACACCACCAAGTCAATGCTATCATTGCAAGTATAGTATTTGTTGCTATATCGATGCTGGGGATTCTGTTTGTTGCGATCTTTAACACCAGACTCTACCACCACGTTCATATCTCGATGGTTGGAGTATTTATCGGCTGTGCATTTGTCTTTGCCGTTTTAAACATCTCTGTCTACTTTTCCTTAGCAAAGGACTACCGGGACGTACCTCTTTTCCCTAATCATTATGGGAATCTCAAGAGGTTTCAGTTCTCGGCTACATCGAAGCTCATATGGCTACTAGTGGCTATTGTGCTCGCCGTGTGCTTCGGTGCATTCATGTCCAACGACCACGAAAGTATAAGTAGCGCGTTCGAGTGGACATTGTGTTTCTGGTACGGGATTGTGCTTATTATATTCTCTACCGATCTAATGCCGGTGGCTTCAACGGATAAATATTACACAAAGGAAAGTTTTTCCGAAAACGGAACAACTGTCACTGCCACAAGCAGCAGTCGTGTACCACCCCATCCGCACATCGCGTAGTTCCGCATTAACGGAACAAGATGATCAATACGGATAGGAAAATCCAGAAGCTGCGATGGATTGCTAGACTAGTGTCCGACAAGAAATTCTACATAGCATTTAACAGAATATTCGAAACCCCTCACAAGCTGGACGCCACTCTTTCCACGGTGTGCTATGGATCTCTTTTCGTTTCTGAGTTGATCAAAAGAGCTAATACGAAAAGAGGGAAAACAGTCGCCGCTAAATTGAAACTGTTGTCGAGCTATTTGTCAGATGTGCGTATTTTTAGTAGAATGTGGGCCTTACTCGGACTTGTACCGTGGGCCATAGATATTATAAAGAATTCAAAGGGGGGTCCCTTGCGAAGTATTCACATTTTCCAGGCTGTATCCGGTGTGCTGCTGCAGTTGTTTGAGAATATCGGTTTTGTGGGAGATCACCATTTTACTACCCAATCAGATAACCTTACGCACTCGTTCAACATATGGTGCTGCAGGCTTTGGGCGGGTTATGTTGCGAGTGATTTGGTGGTAAATTATGTTGAGTATAAATCTGCTCCTAAAGTAAGCCCATTGTTGAAGAGAAGCATCGTTTCCAATCTGGGAAACCTGCCGTTAACAATACACTGGTCCTTAGACGACGGATGTCTTTCGCCTTTGTTTGTTGGACTATGTGGAACTATGAGCAGCATAGCGAGAACAAAAGCTTATTGGCAGGAGGCTATGCGTGAAGTGGTGGAGGGCGTGAAGTGATTAGTTGGGTAGAGGATCCTGCAATAGCGACACGACCGAGTTATCACGTGAGCATTTACATCTGGGCATCGATGGGGCGCAATGGTCAACTGATGCTATAGTGTGAGAGCACAGAAGCTCAAGCTGTCATTGGGCCGGGCTCGACTCGGCTCGTTCTGGTATGTTTCCATTTCAGAGTAATCGCCTGACTCACTACTCTTGTCGTCAAGCTTAGACCTGAGTATGGACGCTCCTGGTGATTAGAATCACATAACTGCTTTTTCCAGGACAAGTCTTCTACGGCAAGGTCTGGACCATTTATTGTTATCATTGGGACAACGTGCACATTAGTGCATATTGTGAATAGTACATATGCATCAATGTGTACGACGGAAAGTTCTTGCTCATCAGGAGAGCTGTACATTGTGCTGCCGTGTGTGCGTGCTAAACGTCCCATTGGAAGCCTTGGTGAAAATGGCTAGTCTGCTGACTACTTTTTGATGCCTTGCTCATATTCTCTTTTTTTTTTCACCTTCGATTAGACCCTGCTCATGACGACTTTGATGATAGATCGGTAGGTTACTACTTTGATGTTGATATTTGCCTTTTAAGACACAAGACGTTGCAGGAGGCCAAACTGCTAATGCAATATAATGCACCAAGATGCATGCATATGCAGTAGACCGCATACAACAGATGAGGAGTTAAGACTAACTACCGCTGCTCCAAGGTTTGTCAAGGTCTGTGGTTATACATTGGTCAACCACGAACCTCCAGTGGGTAATGTTCTCGTCGAACTATTACGTTTGACACGGATATTTGTTTAATCGCCATTTATGCCAACTTGTATATTGCGGGGAGGCTTGGTGATGATTCATTTCCGGAAGTTGGGCAGTGAGACAGTTATACTACCTTCTGGATTCCTATTATGCGGTATGCATAGAACGGAGATTGGCAAGACCGAGGTTGTCCACTTTATGAAGAACAATTAACTGGGAACTTGGCGAGTACTCTGCAAACACTTACATGAAGTCAATAAGGATTAATCAAGCTACACACGATCAGTAATCTCACATCAGTTATATCACAGAATGAGATAACTTATTCGTGGTTCTTCGATTAACAGTCAAGAACTGAAGCTCTGTCGGTTTCAGAAACTCGCGTTCCGGGACAACTCGGCTCAGCGCGTTATTGTGTCGACGTTGACGCGAGTAATACATGATTTTATTAACAACTATATACCATAAAACCAGTTAGTCACGCCGGAATGTCGGTGGGAAAGTCCTGAGGCTACACGCCCAGCTTTCCAAGGAAGTAAAACATATCGTTCCGAGTAAGAGGGAGCATTTGTCATCACTCATGCACAAGCCCAACATAATGCTCCACTGCTAATGTACTATATGCATATACATGCATGCATATGCAGTAGACCGCGTAAGGCAGAGACGGTTACACGAGGAGTTAGTTAGACCCAAATATCAGTTGCTCCAGGTCGATCAAGGATGGTGGTTGTACATCAACATTGATCAACGCGAATTTCCTGTGGGTGATGTTACGTCCTATTATGTCGAACCTGGATATTAAGTTATCCGGCAACAGCTATAATTGCATAAAAGTCTAGACTGCTTAGCTCAGCTCCATTTTAGGTAAAACTTAGGTAGTTTATTTTATGCTCTATAAGAATTGGCGGCAGACGACTTGGCAGGTATAAATGAGAGAATTTGACCGCTGATTTGCATACAATCGATACACTGTGAGCAGAATACAATTACCACACAAGTATGGGTACATATGGAGGATATGGAGTCAGTCAATCTAATATAATTTCGGATACAACCTCAATATGATCATGTTGGAGAGTGAGTATCACTATACTACTAACTAAATAGGTTTATACCGTAAAGCCATTCTGTGGTCCAACAATGTGGATCGGATTCATGAGGCACGACGCCTGTTTCCATATATAAATGAAACGTAAAGCTGCTTTATGAGAGAGAGCCGATCTAGGCATCTATCGGTTCTCCTGTTTTGCATAAGTCCATTAATTCTATCTGCTCCACTGCAGAATGCATTGCGTGCTGCAGCAGACCGCACATAAATCCTACAAAGGATATTGCGAAGAGGGTAAGGGTCGCAACATGACCGCCTCAGTGCTCAAAAGCCCGAATCTCCTGCAGGTGATATTGTATATCGCGGTACTACTCGAGTTATTATTGGTGTCATACTACAGAGATCTCCCTCTCGGAAGAGTGGATAAGACCTTATGCTTGCAAGTATATGCAAGGCAGACAAAGATGTGCAAGAAAGGAGGCAACGTGCATTATCAGGATAATGTGACGGTGATCTATGCAGGTTAGACTCTGTTGAGCTCTAGATTTTAGCACTTGTTGGGTAAAGGAGAAAATGGTAGCTGTTAGGTATAAAAGGAGAGGTTTTCGAGCTTTAGAGTGATAAAGGCATGCTTGCTGATAAGCCAAAGATACTTGAGTCTGCGGTGTCGCGGATCGGTCTTTGGAAGAAGTGCAAACAATCGGAAAGCGATTTATAGTGTTAGCGTCCGTATCAGCGTTTGCATCAAAATTGCCCATAGTGAGAAATATATTTGGTGATGGTTTCTCTTAGGCTTGAGGCCTAAAATATTAGTTCAGGTGACCTAGGCATAGCCTAGATGAAGTGCGTTGAGTGGAAGACAGCCCTTATATAGTCTACGAAAGGCAGGGTAACCACCAGCACCTGACAGTTTCTTGTCGACTGATCTCGAATCAAGCTCTCTCCGTAGGATTGCTTTACCTTCGTCACTACATGGAAGCAGGTAAAAGTATACCTCTTTCCATCCAGTAACTGGACCACAGATGGACTTTACGCCGTACGTGCTATAAAGCTGTTAGTAACATATAATTCACTTACGTCTCTATCCAACATATAGTGAAGTCAAAGGATGCATCAAGGTGCGTCAAAACACGAGTGTTCGTTCTGATTTGAGTGTTCATTGAAAAAAAACGCGTTCTTTTTCTGAAACCCGTGTTCTGTTCTAAAGCGTGAGTGTTCCTTTTCGAAAGGTGGTGTTCTAGAACACTTCGAACACTTCAACTTATAATTTTTATGTTGGATACAGAACGTAAGTGAAGTATATGTTACTAACAGTTAAATAGCACGTACGGCGTAAAGCCCATCTGTGGTCCAGTTACTGGATGGGAAGAGGTATACTAATACCTGCTTTCATGTAGTGACGAAGGTAAACAGTCCTACGGAGAGAGTTTGATCCGAGATCAGTCGGCTCTCTTAGCATAAGTCCATACAAGATGATCGCTCCATCGCTCTATGCGATTGACCGCATATGCTAACAACATGTGCGTCGGGTTACATAATAGTATTGAGTATACTTCCCTAGGAAGGCCGGATTGGCCCGCGGTAGGTAACCCGAATCTGCCTTGGTGAGTTTTTGGTCGGAGGCATCGGATATTAGATTCAGATAGCTGCAAGCTGTGGCCAACGCATTAGTGCAGCAATAGCTACGTATTGTGCATGAATCATGTCGCCAGAATCGGACCCGAAATTGATTGCGGGATTTCGAGGCGTATGCGAACGACCTGATTGATTCCTCAATGGTTCTGACTACGGCGTTAACGGGATAAGGGAGAAATAGCTGCATGCAGACGGTAGACGTATAAGATTGGTGTTTTCGCACTGCGAAAAGAGAGACAAAGACAGATAGAAACAGAGATATAGCCAATTCACGTTTTCTCACAGTAACTAAACTTAATATGGACACCAACAATCTGGAGCATTACAGCACTGACGCTAACATTTAATATATAATTCTATTAACTTTTGTACAAGATTGAATAATTTTTTTCAAGCCGTAAACAAAAGATCAAAGATTTAGCAAGAAACGTACACATAATCTAGCACAGGAAGCTTTGTTGAGGATAAGAATTTGTTGAAAACATATTTTGGTGCCAACAGAGAGAACCTGGTGTTGGAATTAGACATTCTGCACGTGATATGCAGTCATGCATGATACGCGCATATGGAAGGTTCCAGAATAATGTGAGCAGAATGTTTTGGAAATATTCGAAAGAAGTATAGAAGGGAGTAAGTGTATACAAGTAAGTAGTGAATTAGGTATGTTGTATGAAGAAGCAAAGTTAGGCCTCCAACACCTGGGAGATCTTGATGTGTTTTAAACCTGTCAATGAAGTACAAAAGCCATCGGAATGATGGAACTCTAACAAAGAGAAGTTCCTCAGCCTCTAAACTTTAGATTCATTGTTTCTGGCTATTCCCTGCACCGGTGTCTCCGTTTGAAAGATTGTTTTCTGTTTCAAAGCCCTCCATCAGTGATAGTACTCGGGAATCTGATAAATTTTCTTAAGGAAGTATTATTGTCAAAGATTCTCCCAGAGCGGGGGCCAAACTTCAGCTTTTTTCGATGATAAAGGCGAGTAACGCAATACGTGAACATAACTACCGCGAGAATGAAAAAAAATATTGTTGTATAAGAAAATCGGCTCGAGCACGTTCTGATCTGTTCTGTTCGATTCGGATCTTGGTGTTTTGTGTTCTTTTTTCGATTCCCCTGTTCTAGAGCGCGTTCTGACGCCCTCAGGATGCACGCTAAGAATATTGTTAATACAGATTCCGCTTTAACATCCATTTTCTTTAACAATCACAATCCCGATTCAATCGAATCCAGTCGAATCCAACCAGTCACCAGCTTTCCATCAAGATACTTGATCGCACACTGCACACTATTGACTCCAGCAATCAGTGCGACCTAGAGTCAGGACAGCTTAACTCACAGATATTCTCTACTAGTTTAATAGACTTTCAACTACTGACCCATACCGAAAAAGAACCGTAACTCCGTTGTCGATCCTACACCTAAGGATTATCTATTCGTTCTCACCATCGAACTGCCCATTTCTTGACAAGTGGAGGTGATAACCCGTGAGCAGGGGAACGGTGCAGGAATCTGCAAGGCTCATGCATGCTGACATGCATAGCTGACTACCCGTACACCATTGAGCTGCTTCTACTGCAATAAAGAGACACCATCTTCGGGAAGTAACTTCGGTGTATGCAGTCCTAGCTGTGCATACTATAATAGGTCAAATGTAGTCAAAGAAGCATTTGCTATAACTCTTCCACATCTCAGTAATCATTAGTTTCTTCTAGCTAGTTCATTTCCATTTCCTTCGGTGCACCATGACGCAAAAACTCCAAATGCGGAATCTGTACGTCCTCGCACTCCCGCAAAGACACGCCTCTCTGAGCGCCTTCGAGCCTCATTCCTATCCAACCTTGCTTTATAACGGGAGACTCCTCTACCGCCTTGAACTGCTCACAGAGCGCTTGGGTGAATAGCTCCCAAATCTGTCTTTCCACGTCGTAGCCAGCCATCGGAGTCGATCCCTCGTAAAGCCGTCTTTGAGCACCTTCTTGATTCACCAACACATTCCCGAGAGTATACGGAATAAGACGGGACTGGGACAACCGCAGAAAGAAAAGACGGGTATTTGCAGGAGGATTTTGTTCATCTTTCTTATGGTAATCCAAAGCCACATCGTAATATGCGGTAGAGTCTCCAACAACCTGTGAACCACTACGCATCTGGTAGTATGATGCATTCAGAACATGCGATGCGGTGATGAAAGTCTGATCTGCACCCTTTTGTTCTGAAAGCAGGCTGTGGTAGTACTTTCCATGGATGCTATAGTATAATGCTAAATAGAGAGTTTGAGCATGCCTGCGTTTGTCGATCAGCATGATGTTTCCATCCGTCTCAAGGCTGGGTAGCTGCTCGGTGGAGTCGGTTAAGTTGTACACCGACGGGTGAGTATTTCTCTCCATGTTGTTGGACCAAGCTACAAGTCCGGTTGCTGCAAAAGGTTTAGAATTGAAAATTGTCTCTGGGTTTCTTACTGGCATGGTGTCAGAGTCCAGAAATAAGATTCTTTCGAAATGGCTGGCGAAAAGAGCCAATGGCTTCATTTGTTCGTACTCAAGTTTGAGCTCTGCTAAAGTCCTTTCCGGCAAGGTTCTCTCTAAGTATATACAGCGAGCGTTCAAATCCGGAAGTACTTTTGTGCAAAGCGAGGGATCGTCTTCGTCGGATGACGGCATAAATACTTCAACGGGTAATTTCGATCCCAAGGCTCTTAGTTGAAGAATAACCATCATTGCAGGAAATGAAAAGTTTCCCTCTCCAATGATTACGATTCCTTCTCCCTTAATGCTGTGTCTGCTAATATCTCCGAAAACACTCAAGTCTTCACCTTTTATGTAGTCGAGATACTGACTGTGAGATCCTTCAAAGTCTTCGGACGGGCTGAGATTTTGGACCTTGGAGAAGAGCTCCGTATAAAGATTGGGCTTGATCCTCTCTTTGCGAGAGGCGGCGAGATTAATCTCTTCAATGCGCTCATTTGCCTTGTTCTCAGGCAAACATACCTTGATGAAGGAGAATATGAGTAAGACGGAGAGCAGACCGGCGGCAAGTATAAGGCGTTTGACTTTTTTCATGGTGCACAGAAAGAGATCGGGGGGCTCGTCTTTATATCTTGTCACTTGTATGCATCACTTGCATATACCGGCGAGAAGTGCGTCTAGGCGGAGAACTACGCAAAGTGGAAACTTGTCCTTTTGAAGAGGAGAAAAGAAGGGAGATGAATAAACGTGTCAACAGGTTGAAGCTGCTCCAGTTTGGCCTATTTTGATTGATATCTCAAGGAGTTATATAAAGATCTGGATTTTGCATCATGCATGCGTTTTGGGCGTTTTAAACTATAATTCTACGGGGTTCCCGAAAAATGCCCTTCAAGCCCGGCAAAATCCTATAGGTGGACTTGTAACTAGAAGCATACTCAGCTGCTGGAAGAGTGGATCTCAGTCCATAATTTGCATCGAGGCAGGCCTTCTTATATGCACGCTTATGCATGATCATGCATGCGCTTTCTCTAGGCAGATCTCGGCTTTCCTCGCGATCTTCAAACAGCTGGCGTCTAAGGAGCTAAATTTACGCACAGCAAATGTAGATGGGTGGTCTAGGTCTAATGCGGGATTTAACTGGAACCCCGCTTTGGTACTGCAAAGAACAATTGAGCAGCTTATCAGCGAGGAGCGCTAGAAGCTTTTAGGGAACTTTTTCAGGCCACTGAGACTGGAAAGATAGATATACTTTGGATGGCTAAGCATCTTTCCGTCCACTGTCAGGTGATTTAGAATCGACTTTTTTGTCTCGAAGACTCTGTCAAGTTTTATACAATACAAGGCCAAAAAGCTGTCCGTAGACCTCTATGTTTTTGGAAGCGGTATAGTCAAAGCCAGGCCACTCAGAGTGATCAATATTCCAATTGCTCCTACTTGTAGCAAATGGTCAAGTGAAGTTTGACTTTTGACCTTGAAAGACGAGCCAAGGCATCAATGGTTTTTGAACGCATGCAGAACTACAAGCTGAGCAATAGATGCAACTACGTAAAAGAAACAAAGGCGTGTTATATATCTTGTGTATATCTGTGATCATTTCTGTATGAGTACATTCTAACCAACTACATCAGGTGGAAAAGATCAGAGGATTTCCAGATAATGGATTTGACTATAGCATCCAGCTTATAGAATCTCAGTCAAAGAGTCACAGAACATTTTTGTTTCTGCAGCTCTGAGTGCGACATTTAGTGATTCACCAAAGAGAACCCTTTTCCGATGATTGTGAGACACCGTGTTGCCTCAAAAAGGCTGAATTTCGACCAGTCCTAGTAACCGCGAGCCTTTTATCTCAGAGGTATAGTCATGCATTAGTGAAAGCTATTACCTCTTTGGCTTGATGAGGCGTCCATACGTCCATCGTGCATACACGCGCATGGTGCATGATGGTGCATGATATGCATGCACAGTACACCGTATATCGCGCTCACCCCGTGAAAACGACTGCTACAACCGAGCAGTCACAATAAGACCAATCGCCTCAAGACTAAGCAAGTTGGATACTGCCAAAGAGAACCAAGACCAGCGGAAAATTTCTGTAAATCGATCCATCTAACGCAAAAGGCGAAGGCAGTTGGGTCACGATGTCAGTCTGGGTTATTTGAATTGTTGATTTACGGTAATGGTTCTGGCCTTTTAAGATCCATCAATGTTCGAGAGGTATCGAAAGAGATCAGCAATGGCAGTGCCAAAAAGTTGCAGTAATAGAGCCAAGCACCAGTAGGACGGTAAGAAATCAGTCCAGGATCTCACAGTAGGCTAGAACAGAGTCTTATCGCCTCGAATGCATTCTCTTTATGGTGCATCCCCTCCTTTCGCGGAAACGCAATCTGCTGATGTCCGCATGAGATTGACCAATAACAGGTGCAGCGGGGTTACCCCACGGGAGGAGAGTTTTTCCGGCGCAGCAACGGTCGGAAAATCTTTTCGGAAAAAGAAACGACAAACACACACCACATAAATTAACACACACCACATTAATTATCCCACACAAAACAGAAATGAACCTGGAAAAATCAGACAGACCGTACAAATGTCCCATGTGCGAAAAGGCCTTCCACAGGCTGGAGCACCAGACCCGCCACATAAGAACTCACACGGGAGAGAAACCCCACCACTGTACCTTCCCCGGATGTATCAAAAAGTTTTCCCGGTCGGATGAGTTAACGCGCCACTTGAGAATCCACTCCAACCCGACTACTAGAAAGTCTCGTAAGCCTCAAAGCAGAAGACCAAACTCCACCTTTGAAGGCCAACCGGTTTACCCGCAACCGGTGCCCGTTTATCTTATACCCCAGAACCAGTTTCAGCATCAGCAAATGATGGCTCAACAGAACGACGCCAACGGAATCACGTATGGGGTTCCCTTTAATGCCCCGCCTCCACAAAACCAGCCGTACCAGTCTTTGCCATCATCTCCAACCGGATACCATACATCTTTTGCTCAGGCGTTTGCGCCACCGTCTTTGCCCACATCTCCGCAACCGTTTTCCAGTGCAAAGTCTACTCCGTCTTTGACCAATTACTTTAAAGATGTAAAGAGGATATCTCCTCCGGGATCGCAAATGCTGTCCAAAAACCCATCTTCCAGTTCGCTTCATTCGCTGAATTCGCCGAATGGTGGGTTTGGGTCTTTCCAGAGACTAACTCCGCTTCGCCAGCCTTCCAATAACTCTTTGAGTACCTCTTTGAGTAATTCGCTGAATAATTCGCTGAATAGCTCTCTGAACAACTCTTCAAATAACTACAACCCGGCTGCCACAAATATAAACGACGCAAATTGGCAGCGGAAAAAGTCCAGACCAAACTCTCCCTCGTCGGACCAGATTAACAAGTCGATGGCTATCTTCAACATAACCTCTCCAAACGAGACCCCGCTCTCGACCCCAATGCATTCCCCCACCCTCGTACCGCAGACTCCGTCGGTTCAGCTTCCACCGCTCCGTTCTACTGTCACTTCAACCGATCCGGTCGACGATAAGCTGAAGGAGAAGCTAAACAAGTCGTTTTCTAGTTTGGACACGATAAGCTCTAAGCGGAGACCCGAGTTTTCGCTTTCCGAACACTCGAAAAGAAACATCGATACGGTTAACCTGCCAAGTCTGTCTTCTGTTGTTAACAGAGACGAAAGGCCGAGAGCTTTCACCGTGGGAGAGCAGTTGTCGAGGTGAGTTATATACTTGAGAGTTAATACAGGCATATTTCATTGGAGTTGTTATTGTATGGCTGGCTTGATTCGAGAGTTTGTTGATTAAAGCACTTACAAAACGGCTGTGCAACACTATGAAAGATTGTATAGCTCATTGAGGTTATAGGAAATAGTGAGCTTTTCCTTTTAGCAGCGTACTGCATGACGTGAGAAGGAAAATAGGTGGAAGATCGAAAAGTATGTTACCTGATGAAATTTGGAGAAGAGCTGACATAAGTGCTTATGTCATCATGTATCTATACGCTCGCGTAGCGTCTCTTCATTCTAGTCTCCATCTCCCGCTAGTCTTAGTCCATCCTCTAAAAATGCGCTCATAGATAACACTTTATGAGGTTTCTCTATGCATCTCATCCCGCCAAAAAATTTCTCGGTCTAATCTTGTCCACCCATCAAGAGACCGCATTCATCACTCCCCAGGGACTTGTGTTGAAAAGCAGCACCATCAGATGAACGAAAGTCTATTCAACTTGTCAGCCCAATAAAGCAGGTACTATGGCACTAAGGTGTATTTGGTCTCACTCGAAGATGCCGCTATTTATACCATAATGTGCATGAACATGCATATTGTTCATGCAAGGCTGCAATGGCTTTATTTAGAACGTCTGTTCTGACACAGCTTGACTTTCTTTTTTAGAGATACTAGATAGGAGAGCTATGTATTACAAATGCCGGCCCCGACTGCATAGGCTTCGCTCCTAGTTATAGTCGAGTCTGTCATAACGTGTCAGTAAAGACCAAGATATGATATATATATCACACTTTTGATACTACCCGATTCCCCTGTGAACGTATGCTTCTGAGGATTTAGCCGCTGCATTGTCTTTGCTGTTCTTCGAGGTATATAGCAGATAACCCTAAATTCTCCCTGCAATACATGACTTTTCGAGCAAAAGACCTGAAAGAATGATGACCTGCCTTTTGGCGTGACTACCCATCAGACCTTGGAGGTGTGCATTGCGTAGATACCTATAAATCACATAATTTGACACCATACATCATAGATCGCTACATTTACGAATTCAATCTCGGCAATGTTGATATAGGACGACAAGGAGCACAGAAAAGACGTCAAACCCCTAGGCTGTATCGATTTTCCTAAGCTGCAGGTATGACCTAGCCTTTCAAAGAATCGGCCACCTTCCACACTCGTAGGATCTCCGACATACCACATGTTGTGGTCCTTTTGCAGTCGCATTAATAGCTGGATTTTTGTGACCCGGAACATTGCGACTCACAACTGACCGTGGGAAAATGGTTCCGCAGATCAATCCAGAAATTATTCAGGGTTTGTCCTTTTTATTGATGCTCATCGCAGAGAAAATCACGGGAGAAGCGATGACAGCTGAAAGCAAAAGACAGGTTCTACTTAAGATGCGTCAGAACACGAGTGTTCGTTCTGATCTGAGTGCTTTTTAATAAACACAGCACCTTCTCTTTCTGAACTTCGTGCCCTGTTCTGAAGCGTGAGTGTTCTTTTTCGAAGGGTGGTGTTCTAGAACACTTTGAACACTTCAAATTTTAGCTTTTATATATAAGTCTATAATCGTCAGAATATGATCAGGGATTAAACAAAGAAAATACACAGAAACTAGCACAGTAAGCTTGCTTGAGGATAGAGGCTTCTTAAAAACATACTCCAGTGTTAAGAGAGAGAACCTGGGAGACCTTGATATGTTATTGAACATATCAATGAACTAAAGCCATTGGAATGGTAAACTCCAACAGTCCCGCAGCCTCTAACCTTTAGGCTTCTGGCTATTCCTTGCACCAGTGTATCCGTTGAAAGACTGTTTTCTGCTTTAAAACACTTCATCAGTGATAGTCGAAGGAACCTGAAGGACCAATCTCTTAAGGAAGTATTGATTGTCAAAGATTATCCCAGAGCGAGGGCCAAACTCCTGCTTTTGCTGATGATAAAGGCGAGTACCGCGATATGTGTACCTAAAATATACTACCGCGAAAGGAAAAAAGGTATATAAGAAAACCGGCTTGAACACGCTCTGAACTGTTCTGTTCGATTCTGATTTTGCTGTTGTATGTTCTTTTTTCGACCCCCCCCCCCTCCTTTAGAACGCGTTCTGAGGCACCTTTGTTTTTACTTATTCAATGATTTGGAAATTCATTAAAATTGATACCAGATCGCAGAGATCTGAGTTCTTGGCAATTGATGTACGTCTATCGTTTTGCTTATTGAATGATCTCGTCCTGGTCTCTTTCTTTTTGGATCACCTTATCAATTATCAGACCTTTAGCAAATTGTAAAGGTTATAAGATATCCATCTGAGAAGTTGGATGTTGTATTCTTTTGGAGATTTTTTTATATAGCTCAGGAGATGTGCTAGACAATTATGAATATAGGTGACTAAGGCATACGCCTAGATTGTTGATAGTTCGGGGATCTGGGAGCCTCAGTCGGGGCATCAATACCAGGTTAAGCAACTCCGGCAGGTTGATTCATTCTCAGTCTTGATTGTTCTCTTATAATGTCCAGCAATCGAGAGTAGTAACTTCCACTTATGTTTGATGTGTAAGGCTATTATTCTACCTAAAGCTGCTACATAATTGAGGTTTGTGGCCTCTTTTTATACCGATTGATGTGGGGAAACACATGTGATGTGACATATCATGAGTGACTTATCCGCACGCCCGATGACCTTCCCCGCAAGTCATGCTAGAAAAGGCATGACTAACATTTCTTTTCCCAAAGTTGCATCACATTGTGATCCCGGATTATGACTGATAATCCGACATAGATAAATGTATCAAGTGGGAGACAGCCTTATATATAATCGTAGGGTGACCACTAGCATATGAGATAGATGCGAGCTTTTTGGATGAAAATTGCGAGAATTCGACTCAATTGTCAACCATGTATCTTTATTTCATTAATGCACCTTTAGAAAACTGTTTTCAGGATCAGAACTCTCATAAACATGTCCTCGGCTCCGCTTTCCGGGCCTGAGTGGATTAACACACATTCACCTACATTCATAGTGCTAGGTTGGTAAGTGAGACAGCTCAAATTCTCAAAGGATACAACACCAAGTTGAATATGATACACAACGATGTCTGGTTGCGGCCAAAAGTATGGATAGCGGACGAGTCTTTGATATATGACATTGGCTACATAGTAGAGCCTGCATAGCAGATTCCGTTTAGTCTCCAAGTCTATTCTCGATCAGCTAGTGCTTTTCCCAACTGCTGATTCTCGGTTTCGCTCTCCTCAACTGAGTAACCTCCTTGCGACAGATAATTTTGAAGCGGCAAGCCGAGCCTGGCGTTAATCGTCGTCAAATTTAATCTGGATAGATTGTTGAAAGATGACGCCGAACTGAAAGTAAAGTGGTCAGTATACTACAGTAGAGTAATAAGTCAAAATAATGGGGTAAGGTTGAGATGCCTGGAAGCACATCGAATACTACGAATTTACCGTCTTTGATATTGTCGATTGCCATCGTCATGAGTAGTATGAGCTAAATGTATTTGTCGTGATACGTGAGTATCAATCTTATTTCTACACTTTACTAAGAAACAGTATGTATACCGTAAAGCAGTCCGTTGGAAGCATAATATGGCAGAATGCCAACTTCCATTCGCAATGTTGATCTAGGCAGCTATTCATTGACGATTAAGTCCACTATTGTTCCTCGCTGCATGCACATGCAGTAAACTGTATACGCTTTAGGGAAATGCAAGGGGAATTAATTAAAAGGTCCACTGTGGCCGCTCCAGCCGGCTGACGAAGTCGAGGTTGTTGTGTGCGACCGAACCTCCTTACGAGTGGTAAAAATAAGCCCACTCGGATGGTTTAAGGCCCATCGTGATTATATGGACATATGTACAGCTCATTGTGTGTGCAGCATATGCTGCCGGATCGCTTATCTCCGGATTGGTAAGACCACGTCGCAGACTAAGGTTTGCTCAACGAGACGGCATGCTAGAATGGAGGGCTCTGGTCCGAGTCATGCATGTGCGATCGACGCCGGATTAGACCACTTGTTGGGTAATCCGAGACGTGTTGGGAAAAGGGGGAGTGGCGGATGAACGGAATCGGAATGGTGTATAAGAGTGATGAGTAGTTAGAGAAATATACACAGAGTAATGGCTCGCTCAAATCAACAGCCATCACAACAGTATTTATGTTGATAAGGGGTATGGCAGGAAAGGCATCAGTTAAAAAGAAAAGATTAGCTGCTCGTCTTCTTGTCGATGGAATTTTTGCAAGCTGTAAATGGCAATTATATTGTGGTGGAGAGAAAAGCCTCGAGACAAAATTGAGTGCAAAACGATCTTAGGGGAAGAGGGCACGTCACTCCCGTACACCATTTTGGGCAATTTTTCTCTTTTGATTTACTATGCTCCTTTGTGAGAAAAATATAAGCTTACCGTCGCAACTATATGGTAACACAAAAATAAATTACATACACATTAAACATTTCTCTGATCCACCAACTCAATCTCCTTGTTATCATCCATTGACTTGCCGAAAGATGGCCCCTCATTGGACTCGGACATGACATGCTCTTCTAAAACGTCCTCTACAGCGTCCGAGTCTGAAACCTGCGGTATCATCAAGTTCAGGATACATCCCACGAAACCGGTAACGGCAAAGCCGGTCTGCAACACGAGGATGATAGCGTCAAAGAACCCTCTCAAGGCGGAATTGTCGCCCGAGTAGGTGAAAACCTGGCTGAACCATGTGGGGACGAGGGTGGCTCCAAAACCAGGCAAAAGACTTGCTGTGAGGATGAATCTGTCCCTTCTTGTAAACTCTGTGGAGGCGATAATCTTGAGACCGGAAACGGCCACTGCTGTAAAGAGAAAAGATGTCATTCCGCCAAGAACAGATTTGGGGATGGACACAAGGGCGGCTGCAAACTTTGCAAATACTCCCATAACAATCAAGAAGAAACAAGCCCAGTACCCTGCCATTCTGTTGGCACACTTTGTGATGGAGATGACACCGTTGTTTTGGGCAAAAGTGGACATTGGGATCATTGTCATCAGCGCAGAGATGAGACCATTGAAACCGTCCGCCAAAACACCGCCTTGAACTCTGGATTCGTACAGCGGGCCTTCCACTTCCACACGGGAAACGTCTGAAGTGGCTGTGATGTCACCAATGGCCTCCATCATCAACACAATGTATAGCGCAAGCATCGGGAGGACCGCAGGTCCATAAACGGAGAGTTTGAACGTGTGCACCCACATGAAAGTAGCCACAGGAGCAGCATCAATTCCAGAACGATCAAAGTAGTTACATGCGGCAGCCACAATACAACCCACAAGTAAACCAACGATAACTGCACAAGACTTCATAATGGGGGACCCCCATTTTTCGCACAAGATGATGGTTACGTAAACGAGGAATCCTAAGCCGATAAACTCAGCAGACCCCCAAGGAAGCGGGTGAGGCGCAGAAGCACTCGGACAAGCATCCATGCCTACACAATCGGATCCGCCGACCCAGTCTTGGAAACCAGACTGAATCAGACTAGCTCCGATAAGCAAAACGACTGGGCCGGTTACAATGGGGGGGAACATTTTTTGCAGGATTTTTGGGGGCAAAAACGAGAGAGCCATTTCTAATAGAGAACAAACAGCTGCAGTTCCCAAAATGGCTCCGTAACCATCCGGACACGGTAAATGGTTTCCTGATGCATCAATGGGACATTCTCCATTGGCGTACATCATGGGGATGGCATTAGAGACGATCGTGATTGTAGCAAAAGAAGTCCCCACTACGGAAACCAACCCGGTGCCAATATAGTACGGAGTCTTGTAGATGTGGAAACGGGTGATTTGGATGAGCGAAAGGGTTCCCGAGATAATGAGCGAAACGGAAACGAGGTACTGCGAGAGTTCTTGATCAAGACTGGCGACACTGGCTACAATAAGCGGGGGAGTAACCACTCCCGCCAGCATAGAAAGCGCGTGTTGGAGTCCTAGAAGAAACCCTAGGGCGAGCGGCATATCACTGTTGAGTCCGAAAAATGGCTGCGTGCGTTTCTCTCTCGTGAGAAACGGTATCGTTGGAGTGAACAGGTGTGCGTAGTCGTAGTCACCAACAAGACCGTCTTTGGTTGTCCATTTTTGGAACACTTTTCTCCCACTGGCCTTGATCGCGTTCATTGTAATGGGGGGGATTATGGGTGAGTATAAATAGGGTCGCCGTGCATGGTTGTGCATGAACCGTGCATAATCTATGCTCGGGGATTTCCGCGCACGAACAGCTCCGATTGGTTGATAAGAGGGTGTGGTTAAAAACCGTGGGGGAATAGCTCGGTGAGATTCAACAGGCAAATGACTTTCCCTTTACTGATCGCTTCATCAGACAACCCGAGCTGTAGCCAAGGCTCCACAAGCTTTCTGGCTGCACATGCATGCACGAAGAAGCTTGAAAAATCTTTCTTTTCGGCGCATGCCGTATTTCGGTGATGGCCGGTAGAATAGCCGTTGAGTATGGGATCTCCGTTGGCATTTGTTAATCACCGACGATGGAAGTGGGGACTTGTTCCTACAAGAGGTGCATTGATTGGCTAGAGCGCACTGATAGATGGAAAGTTGTCACTGTCTTTCAAACTGAGTTTGGCGTTATCTCATTGCACAGTCGCGTCCGATGAGAGATGAGGTTCATCGGATCTATGCATTATGCACATCTGAGGTTATTGTCTCGGCATGCATTGTATTATTAAGCAATCAGTTTGACAAGACCCTTGCTTCCGCAAGTCTTTTTGCTGATCAGGTCTTTCGGGTGAATTGCACAAAGTCTCTTTTTTTGTTTTCTGAAGAGAAAACCGCCTCCAGCATATCAGTCCATGCTTGCAGGGTCAATATATGCGGACGCATTGTTAAAGGATCTTCCAGGAGCACGTAAGAGACAAACCCTTCACTTTCATCATAGGGCTCAGTCATCTCGGAGTTCAGAATTAGACATCGAGAGATCCCGCATGATATCGACCTGTCAACGCCAAAAACAGGACCGACAGGACGCAATCTCTGCTGAAAGGTATTGACCTCGAAAAACATGGAACGACTTGAGGCATTTTTTAACAGAGCCTTCGAGTCAATTTGTCGAGCATCGCCGTGGAAAGCATAATGTGTGTGACTCGCATCTTTCAATTAGAAAACTGTTCTCAAGTGCTGTCTCCATCTTCCATTTAGAAAACAGTTATCAAGTGCTGTCTCGGTTCAAAATTAGACTAAACTTAAGGCGACATAGCAATAGGAGTACCTTGTGAAGGCTAACTCACCTCTAAAAGAGATCAAGAGCAGGTCAGAACCTGAAGAGTAGAACTAATGAGCATACCGTTCCTTGGACCGTAGCCACAGTGCTCAGACACTTCTATTTTCCTTCGCTTCAAAGATTTTATCGTGGGTAGAGTGGTTTGTGTTTGAAGTCAAGTAACTTCATAGTGATATATAAAAACTGATCAAGATGAAGTGTGAAGCTGATAGAAAGGGTTAATGGTGTACGGGCGTGAGCGTTGCAGAATCGCTTCCCACTTCTATTGGCTCTGTGGTTGTCACCTAGTAAGGCAAAAAAGGTTCATTTTCTCTTGGCCAATCGAAGTAAACGGATCATGACCTTGCCGGAAAGCTCCTGTAGTAATCGAAGGCAAAGTTTTTGTTCATCGTTTTGAGTGCATTTTGGCAAAGAAAAAAATGAAAACAGACTACTATGAGCTCCTCGAAGTAGTGTCTACTGCTTGTGACTCCACCCTTAAGAAGGCATTCCGCAGGAAAGCGCTTGAGTGGCATCCCGATAAAAACCCTGATCGTATTGAGGAGGCTACCAAAACCTTCAATCTCATCAGAAGTGCATACGAAGTGCTCTCTGATCCACAGGAACGCGCTTGGTACGATGCCCACAAGCACCAGATTCTGATGGAGGATCAAGACATGACTTTTGCCCAATCCGATAGCGTTCCCGTTTATGCAGGAACGAGTGTAGAAGAGATTTTAGGATTTTTCGACGTAGGGATCTACGATGGCGATTTTTTCCGCGTAGTTAACGATATTTTTGCTAAGCTTTCGTCCGAGGAAGTGAGTGCGGGTCAGGCGCAAAATCTGGAAGGGTTTGATCGATATATGGACAATACTCCACAAGCTGGAGCTTCTTCAGCTCTCTTGTATCCGCGATTTGGGAACGGAAAATCGGATTTCGGGTCCGAGGTGAGATTTTTTTACTCCCATTGGTCTTCATTCTCGTCTGTCAAGACTTTCTCGTGGTTTGACGAGTATCGGTATTCTACAGCTCCAGATCGTCGTACGCGACGTTTGATGGAGAAGGAAAATAAAAAAAGCAGAGACAGCGCACGCAAAGCTTACAACGAAGCTGTGCGGTCTCTTGTTGGGTTCATTAAGAAAAGAGACGGGAGGGTCAAAGAGGGGGCCAAAAAGTACGAACAGGAAAGACGTAGGAAGCAGCAGGCTGAGCTCAAATTGCAGCAAGAACGGGATCGCGAAGCCAATCGCGCTCAGAGACAGAAATTCGAGTTGCAGGATTGGCAGAAGGTTGATACGGATGAACTGGCTGAGATTGAAGAGGCTCTTGAAAAGTTGCACAAGGAAAGTTCAGAGGAAGAGGAGGAGGAGGATGAGCTGTATGAGTGTTTTGTGTGCAATAAGGATTTCCGAAGTAAAAACCACTTTGAGAACCACGAAAAGACCAACAAGCACAAGAAGTTGGTTAAGCGGCTGCAGTGGGAGATGCGGAGGGAGGGGATTAAACTGGGCATTGATGAAGAGGGGTTTGTGAAGGAGTTTGAGAATGATGGGTTTGAGACTGCCTCAGAGGGAGGTGGTCCTGATGGAGTGGATGTGGATGGAGTGGATGAAGTGGATGACTTGGATGAAGTGGATGACTTGGATGACTTGGATGTGGATGACTTGGATGTGGATGATATGAATCATCTAGACGCAGATGAACTGGATGAACTGGATGATTTGGATGGGGACCTGGCTGAGAACTTTGATCCGGATGACATAGAGGTGGAAGATTTGGATGGAGATCTGGCTGAAAACGTGGAAAGCCGAGAAGACGACTTGTATGATTTAGAGGCTGATGTTTCGAAAGAGGTGGATAACGTTGATGATTTCAACGATTTAGACGATTTAAATCATGACTTTGATCATATCAAACTGTCCAACTTGTCGCTGAACGACTCCCAACTGCCAACGGACAACGACCACTCACAAAAGAACTCAAAAAAGAAAACAAAAAAACAAAAGAAGCAAAAACCATCTGGCATATTCTGCAGCACTTGCAAAGAAACCTTCTCCTCGAGGAACAAATTGTTTTCCCACATAAATCAGTCGGGACATGCAACTTTGAAGACTAATGCAAAGACAAAAAAATAGCTCGTGCAATCGTTTCAGATCTTTAATTGTACCTGGTCTTAAATGACAATTTCAGACCTTGGCTTGTATTGCCGAGCTCACTACCATCTATTGCAGATCCATGGGCTTATTACAAGCTGGACTGGCTGAGAAAATTTGGCTCTGGTTTATCGAATGACCTCCATGCCCATCCAAGCTGCTAATACAGGTGGGCTTTCATGCTCTTTTCTTCCAGACAAACACGTAAAAAGCTGGATATACCCAAAGAAAATATCAGAGCGAAGTATCTAGAGATCTTGCGCATTTTCGAAAATGTGCAACCATAGATTATATCCTGGTCATGGGGGAATGAAATCTATGGACCGACCGGTGGATAACAATGCGGATAACTAAGCTCAAAAGCGACTTGGAGAAGACTCGGCATGAGAAACAAATTTGATATGCACACTTCACATTACTACTAGATCACTAGGAAGGAGTGATAGGACCAGATCAATTTTTCGTGAGACGACGTAATCGTTGGCGAATTTGACTGCAAATAAAACCTTTAACGGTTATTTTCCTTAGAGCTATACTAAATGAAAATGGTTCTGAGACAGCGATGTCTTCTGTATAGAGGTCCCCTTCCATGAGGAATTCAAAAGTGCGGCCTTAAGGAATTGCATCAAAGAGCCACAAACTGATGTTATCATGAGCTAAATCGACACATTTTTATACATGGTTCTTCCCTTAATTAAAGTCATTTAAAACACAGGGTCGAAGAAAACACATATAACTAGAGTCAATTTAACCGTAGCCATCGCTACCATTCTGCAGAACCAGAGGCACCCGACTAAATCGACATCAGTCCCATCTTCAGATCTCAAATATACCGTACGATGTGAGAGAAACTATTTATGCTGTACAGTAATAGATAAAGCTTGTCCGTTACCAAAATAAAAGCAAACAGAACTTTTTTTTAGACTGCATTATATGGGAATTGACTTTTTCAAGGTCTCCAAGACCACCCCAATACGTGAAAATCACATTCAGGAAATCTATTTGCTAGGTGGTGGGTGCTGGTGAGAATATGCACTCTAAATGTCTTTCCGAACGACTCTAGTAGAGAAACTTTCACCGCAGGCAAATTCTATCCTATCATGGTTGATCACCGGATAAAGATCTACATTTTTCAAAAAATGGCTAACGTATTCAAACTTTTCAACTTCCAAGTCGACTGCTCGCCTTGGATCGTAAGGCGCCATACTTAAGGCTGACGGGTGAGGGATGCGCACTAACCCCTCTTTCCAAACCTGTAGAGTAAATTTCACCGCAGGCAAATCCTATTCTATCATGGTTGATCACCGGATAAAGATCTACATTTTGCAAAAAATCGCTAACGTATTCAAACTGTTCAAATTCCAAGTCGACTGCTTGCCCTGGATCCTGTGGAACCTGAGTAATACCCATATAGCATCTAGAAAGCAAATGGGTAGACAGCAACCTTGAGGTCCAGTCTATTGACCGGTTTCTTCAAGTACGCAAACGTATAGTTTCACCATGACACATTCCACCAGACCAACTAATAACGCCAGCATAAAATGAGTCGAGATGTCCCTTACTAAGTGATTCGAGAGCTCCTATCTAGAGGAACAACTTTCGGGTGGTGTGAGGTGACAGCAAAGTCATTGCTGTATAGTCTCCAAATTTGTCTACCATTTCTTTATTTTATGCCCCATAAGGCTTACTAACCTCGGAGGTGGTTCTGGGTTCTGGACAAGCTGGATCTGCTTATACGTTTTTGAAACTTAACTTCCTTAAGAGGTCAATCATATATACACATTACATTTACGATCAAGACTAGATATTTTTCACAAAGAAATTAGTTGTGAACAAAATATATATGTCAGACTTGAGTGGAAAGAACCGCATTTATAGCTTCGCCTTCATGATATTTTTTGTTAAGGTTTTTGAACTTTCCTGAATAGCATTCTCTGACATCTATTAAGAAAAATTCAAGAGAAGTCGGGAGGGCTCTCGGTCTGTCTTTATGCGGGTTTTACGCAAGTTCTTGTTCTTGTTATTCCCCGATTCACATACACTAGACATACATGTATATGAATTTGAGATCTGGTGGCCCTTTAGTTACACCCCCTTCTAACGCCTTTGCCGCATACGAAACATCATCTTCATCTCCCCAGAATAATTATATATATATATAGGGCCAGGAAAAATTTCAGCATACCTCCCCTTATTTTTGGTACCAGAATTTCCCAGGCAGTACCGGCTTGATTCTGAAGATCTTAGCCTTCAGAAGTGACTCCGGTACTACCATGGGCGAAATGCCAGCTGCAAGAGCTGGCAACTACAATAATAATAATAAAAAAAAAAAGCTAGGGTCAGTAGGTGTAAGGGTTTTCTTGGCCTGGGCGAATCATCCAAGACAATCATTCCAGTAGGCCTCCCAGAGTGATTATCCTGAATGATTTCAAAACGGCCAGTTTTAATGGTTTTTGTGTATGCCTCTTTTTTTCGGTCTCTTTTTCTTTTTTGCGTTTTCTTTCTTCAGTTTCTCTTTTCAGTTTCTTTTTTAGTTTCTTTTTTGTGCCTTTTATTTTCCAAACTTGATGGTGCGTCCCCCGATCAAGAGCAGATATGAAGGAATAGTTCTTTTTATGTTTGTAGAATCTAGTGAGAGACGGCTGATCGAGTGGAGCAATTTCTTTCTAAATGCATAGCTCAGCTCTCTAAAAAAAACATACATCACTTGATGAAAGAGTTTTGCTTCTCTTTTTTATGAAAAATACTCATCTATCTACTCTTATCCGTTGTCGTATATATTCAATCTATTGGTTTTGTGTGTCTGAGCCCATCGAGTTTTACACGACCTTTTACTTTTCTCTTTTCTCACATTAAAAAAGTGGCAAGAAGTAAGGTGCGTCAGAACACGAGGGTTCGTTCTGATCTGCGTGTGCTTTAAAAAAGAAACTTTTTTTTTCTGCAATCCGTGTTCTGTTTTAAAGCGTGAGTGTTCTTTTTCGAAGAGTGGTCTAGAACACTTGGAACACTTCATTTTACAACTTTTATCTATAATTCTATAAATTGGATGATGTTTTCCAAGCCGTAAACAAACATCAAAGATTCAGCAAGAAACTTTACAGAATTTAGCACAGGAAGCTTGGTTGAGGATAAAAGCTTGTTGAAAACATATTTTCGTGCTGGGAGAGAGAACCTGGGAGATCTTTATGTTTTTGAACCTATCAATGAACCACAAAAGCCATCGGAATGGCGGAACGTTACAAGGAGAAGTTCCTCAGCCTCTAAACTTTAGATTCAAGGCCGCTGGCTATTTTCTGCACCAGTGTATCCGTGTGAAAGATTGTTTTCTGTTTAGCTCTCCATCAGTGATAGTCGGAGCAACCTGAAGGACCAATCTCTTTGAAAGCATTAATCGTCAAAGATTATCTCAAAGCGAGGGCCAAACTCCAGGCTGTGTCGAAGATAAAGGGGAGTAACGCAATATCCTGTGAAAAAAAAAAAAAAATCTTGACGTGGGAAGTTTAATTCGCCAACGTCGCCTTGGATCGTATCGGGTCTGGTGATATCATTGTTAGTAGTCATACAACTATAATGAAAATGTTAATTGTTTGTTAATGAGTTTTTTATTCTCTCTTTTCTCTCTCCCTCCTATACTACCTAGTTGCCGAGCTGCCAATTTTTCCTCCGTTATGCAATCCTATGCATGAGACGTTATTTGAAACCAATAGTATTGGTCCAAATCCTATTTCATGGGCACCGAGTCATTAATTCTGACTTTGTCCTAAATTACTGCATATGCAGCGTGCCTACCAAAGTTCCCTGTGCCAGAACGTCCGCGTCAACCTATTGTAGTCGACCTAAATCAATATGGAGAAGATTCGGGTTCATGAGTTGTATGAACTCAGGCCTCAGTGGCCTGTGGAGCGGTCTGATTTGCGACTCTCTACTCCTCATACATGCCAGTGCATATGCATGGTCTACTGCATGATCTTATGCCGAGGGGAGACTATGCTCATTATCATCCCTTCAAGGAAGCTGACTATTTCCGCCATTCTTACTTCCGTGGAAGGTGGTGTTGTACCATTACTCCTTCCATCCGACTTTTACGGAGTGACTAACTGGATTTATGGTATAATGCTGTTTTGACGTTAGTACCGTTATATCTTACTCCTATGCTGACAAAAATATTATTGCATAAGAAAACCGGCTCGAACACGTTCTAGTCTGCTCCGTTCGATGCGGATTTTGGTGATCTGCACTCTTTTCTTAAAGTCCCTGTTCTGTTCTTGAAGAACGTGTTCTTTTTTCGACCCCCCTGATCTAGAACGCGTTCTGACGCACCTTAGTTAATCATCGGACCAAGATCTACATTTTTTTTAAAAATCGCTAGTGTATTGTCACTTTTCAAGTCGACTGCTCACCTTGGCCCCAAGACGATGGTGACAGGATAGAACACTATCAGTTTCTTTGCGGGTGAAAGAATGCTTTACAGAGAGCGCAAACTGAGTGAGTCAAAAGCCTTCTTCGTTGTCTTTTTTATATGTTCCCGTTTGCATCGTATATACGCTTGATCAGCCTGCATATTCTCCTCTTGTCTGGCTATGTTTCCTGTGCACGAAAATGATGGACGGGTAAAACACTGAAGATTCGTTATTCTTGCACAGACGTTGTCGCTTCAGATGTCCTTTACCCATTTCTTTTCGGTCAAGTGTCTTCCCTCATGAACCATCGCCATCTTACATGCATACTTACTGTCAATGTCGAGAGTTAACCCACACCCAGCTCCGCTATAAAATTCCTTAGTGTCTTTTTATACCGATATCGGGGCTTCTTGATCCCTCTAAGGATATACTCGCTATGTATACTGCGACTTTCATGGAGGATATGGACCTCCATGCACGGATGAGGGATCTCGAACGTTTATTTCAACTTGTGTCTTTCCTTCTGTTGGTGGCCTGAACCGTCCTTTTTCATTTTATGCACATCCTCCCTCAATATCTTATCACCACCACATTCAAAGATACGCATAGTTTCTTCTCCGTCTTCAAGCTTTACCTCACATGTCCAAATGATATTCACCTGATCGACAATCCTCATACATTTCGAACGTTTAAGAAACCTGCTAATGTCTTCTCAACCTTGCGCAGGGTGTATTAAGTGCCAGGATGAAAACACAGCTCTCCGGTTGTTTCTGCCACCGTTCCATAGAAATGGATTCTCAGTTTCGGATCACAGAGGGTTTGTGACCAAGTTCGGTAGATTTGTTGGTGGCCCCTAGATTGTATTGATTTCTCGCTATTGCTCCATTTTGTCCAAATGGATAGCCAAAAGAGCTGCACGGCTTGCCTCAGCCTAGAGGAGACTTTGATTTTCATCATCTGTGGTCATATTTGTCTCTGGAGCTTATCACTCTCCGAGATGGATCTGTACTTGACTACAGGCGACCTCTCTATGGCAATAGCTCTTTTCACAATTGTCTGTGTTAGCGGTAGGTACACTGTATCCAAAGGGTGATTATGACGGAAATTGCCAATGACTATTCCTCTTGAGGTTCAAAATAGATATCGGAATTACGGTGCTATTGTTTGCCATTTAATCATGTAATCCCTTCTTTTGTCACAGTCATAGACTGAGATTAACGCAAGCCGGTTTTTGTCTTTTTAATCTTTGCCACAATCGGCTCACTGATTCCTTTGTTTCCTTCAACACCAAGACCCTGGCCCTTGGACCAGCCAAGCTTTTCAAGCAACCTCCTGCCAACATTGGAAGCATCAATTTCTGGAGCGTGCGAACCAACAACGTCTCCTTCGTTAAGGTGGGCTCCTGTTTTGAACCGTATCACTTTGGACTTGTTGACGTCTGTCCTGTTGAAAACAGGTCTTTGTTTAAGGACGCGGTTGACTCCCTGGAAATCAGGAAGAGCAGAGTAAGTTCTTTTCACCTTGATCACTACAATGTGACATTTGTTGCCGTTCCCCAGCTTTCTCGACTTCATGTTGTAGAGCCCGGCCATTCGCGAGATGGTTTTCAGGCCGTGCGGATCCATAGGAGGGAACGCGATGGTGTTTCTGTTTCCGTCAGAAAGAAGCTCGTCCAATTCGGATTTAATCTCTAGAATGTGCATCGTTTCTGGGTATTTTACCAGTAAATCACACAGAGAAGACTGATCGGGCTGAATTCCTAGCCGTCTGTTCTTACGCTGTCTCTTTCTGTCCGTGTGGGAAAGTCTGGCTGAGAGGTATTGATCTTGGAGATTCTGGAGCAGATCCGGTTCCAGATCGTATCCATCCAAATCCAGCTTCTTTTTAGAACCTTTGCCCTTTGTTTTAAGCGCTCTTGAGGGAAGAATGTCCATAGATCTTTGTTGGGTTCGAGAGAATTCCACGAGTTGTTCGATGCCTTCGCCTAAATCGTCTTCACTAGATTCAAAATCTCCCAAAAGACCTTCCCCAAACTCTTCCTCGCTCTCGCTGATGGAAACGTCAGAGTAGGTGGGTGTGGCTGGCGGAGAGGGAAACATACCGTGAACCATTCTCAAGTACGGGTCCATTCTATTTTCCAGCATACCATTCTCTAAAAGCATATCGCAGAGCATTTCCTCGTCTAACCAGGAATCCTCATCCGTACCTAGAAAATGGAAAGACCTCGTGAGGTATTGGTGAGACGAATAGCTTGATCGTATGTTGAGAATCTGCAGTTTGTCCATATCAAACGAAGCGTGGTCCTCAGCAAGAGTTCCGTAATCCGGTTCCCTGATGGAGAGGTTTTCCATTGAAAGGACTCCAGCTTTGTCTTCTGACTGATCACTGGAATTCTCTCTTATTGCGTCAATGTAGTCTTGTAGCACTTCCGAGTCGGAATCAGAGGACTCCTCCATCGGCTGCTGCGGAGCTGTTGTAGTTGCAAAGCCATCTGGATGAATATGAAGAGAGACCCCTCCTATCACGATTTCGTTCGACTGATCGGGAAAGTCTTCCGAGTTGGTTATGACGTTTTCGGGGTCTGTATCGTGGAGCATTGGCTCTATTGATCTTTCCAGAGGATTCATCTGTAAGTCCATTTTTACATCCGTCCCGTCGCTCAGTCCTGAATCACTCGATCCGTCACCGAAGCCGGCATTTGATTCTTTATCCGACTGGTCATTTAGGTAGACTTTGTCAAACTTTTCCTCTTTCAACTTTTCCTCCTTCAACTTTTCCTCTTTCAACTTTTCCTCTCTCAACTTTTCCTCTTTCAACTTTTCCTCATTCGACTTTTCCGCTTTCAAAATTTCCTCCTTCAGCTTTTCCACTTCCAACTCTTTCAACTTTTTCAGCTCCTTCAGCTTTTCCAACTCTACCAAAGTATCCACTTTCTCACTCTTCCTCTCATTACTCCTTTCTGGATCAAACACATCCTTAGCCTTAACAAACTCAACAGGCCTCCTACATAGAGGACCACTCGAGGGCAAATCAGCAGCCCCAGCCTGACGACCCGGCCTTCTACCACCAAACCTCATACTGCTCTCTCCACCAACCTCGGGCAAATACACATTAGACTCAAGATCCATAAGCTCTGGAAAGTTCTTCCCGGGATCTATCCCGGCACCCTTCCGGTTAGGCTTTTTCCGCCCAACAAATGGCTGTTTCTTCTTTTTGAAATCTTTATTCTTGTGTCTTTTTCCCATATGTATACATCCGTACACCCTGGATAATTGGGAAGCCCCGTGGTGTAGCAAATGGGTAGCTCTCTTTAGAACGGCAATGAAAGCTTTGATCCTCGATGCCAGTAAATTAATAGGCAATGTAATCTTTTTCCAAAGGCTTTCAGCACTATGCTTGAGACTTTTGTAAAGGAGCCATAGAAGATGTCGGGTGACCACAAATAGGGCTCTTCCGACTTATAGCACTATCAGTAAAACCGAATCCACTCCCGCAGATGACGCTATTAACTCTGCCATGAGAGGCCAACATCAGAGGGTTGATCGCTCTACACTTTACTAACCGCAAATGGGAGGAGTGCCCACAGAATTAAGCAAAGCTTTTTCCGCGGACGAAAACGAGGACCGCATTCCAACCTTTGGAATTGGCGCCGCAAAAAGGGGTCCTATTGGCTGTTCTCACAAATCCGTTGTTAAATGCCATTGCGACCGCCAACGCGTTTTGATCAACAAGTCGCTGGCGTTATCAAAGATTGGTCTTATGAGTAATTGGCCAAACGGGCTGGCGTCAAAAAAGCTCTACAGCTGTCTCAAGAAGACCAGATTTTGTCCACCGCAAGAGAAAAAAGAAAGCGAATGGCCTTTATCAATAACTCAGCTGATTAAGTTATTTGCGGTGCTGAAATAAGCTTCAAGAACTTACACAAATGCTAAAAAAGTATTCTTTGTCCTTTATGGTAGATTACGGCCCAACAACTAAAGAGTGGCCAGACATTCTAGAGCTCAAGTATTTGAGCCCGCCAGCAATGTTGCAAAAAAGTTGCCTCGCATTTAAAAAAGGCAAAGGTGTATAATCCGGTTCCTTCAAAATCACAGAGTTCCCGGAAGCGCTACCAAAAGAAATTCTCCCATAAAATGCATTCTACTTCTTGCTATCGACACTCTCAAACGATACATCCTTCTCCAGCTCATCGTCAGGGTATACAGCCTCCTCTATGATTGTCTCTCTTGCCGGGAACAATTTCGACAAAGCCACATACACAACCCCTGTTGCAGGAAAGTTGTAAAAGAACCCCAGACTGTAAAGATGAAGCATACCTTCCGGGATACCCGTTGTATCAGGGTTGATATTCTTTGCAAATCCCGGAAGCTGAGGAGCAAATCCCACAATGAACGCAACCAATGCTCTCCAGTTGATGCCCCACTTGTTGTATCTGTAAATTCCCTCCTTCTCATAAAATTGGTTAATGTCGTATTTGAAATAGTGGACAAAGTATGCGTCAAAGATCTGGATGGCAACCATGGGACCCAGAAAGATACCGTAACCACTGAGAAAATTGATAAAGCTGGATGCGCCGTTGAGAATGTTCCATGGGGTTACTGCCCAAGCGAAAATAAAAGCCACAATGAACTGGCCACGACGGATATTAATGTATCTGGGCAACATGGCATTCAGGTCGTTAGCAGCTGAAATGCAGTTAGAAGACAGGTTAACGCAGATCTGGCCGAACAAAAAGATGAGGGCAAGGAAAAAGGATGCTGCCCTTCCTCCTGGAGATGTCCATTTATCGAGAACAAGTAAAGGGTCCCACATGGCCTCTCCCCAGAGCTGCTCCGATGCTTTCCCCATAATAACACCGATGGCTGAGATGAAAAAGATAAAAGCTGGTAAAACAATGATCTGCAGGTATGGAGCCATTCTGTCGTCCGAATACCGTGTAAAGTCATTAACGTTGACTGCGAGAGTGGTAAAAGTCGCTAAGGAAGATGTGAGAGATGACACAAAAACCCAAGAAAACTGCGGGCCATCAATCTTGTTATCATCGTACCACAGCTGGTGCTTGTCGGTGGATGCAGCTATCCCCCATCCCAAGATGGCGAAAAGCGCCAGGGGAAGAAGAACTGTTTTGATAACAAACAACAGTTGCACGCGCTCCAAAGGGATGTAGTGGAAGGGAAGAGATATGAGAAAGTAAATCAGGTACGAAACCATCATTTGCGTATCGATATTTGCGCTCTCGGGCAAATGGTTCCTCACATGGTGAAATGATGGGAAAATAGCGTACAGTATACTTCGCACGCATTCTCCTCCAGTGTATGTATTTGTCCCGTACCATAGTCCTCCTACAATGAGTCTGAGCAGAATCATGAAATACGTCAGAAAGTATCCATACGAAGCTCTTCCCTGAACGGCAAAGGGGACGTGATACTTTACACCAAATCTACCGTTAAGAGCGAGCACTATTCCAATGATGAGGTAGCCAAGAGTTGTGGCTAACAGAGCCATTCTCGAGCTGAGACCTAAAATTGTGAATGAAACAACGGTTCTCAAAGCAGAAGCATTGAAAAGATCACTTGCCCAGAAACAAGCCAAATGCCATGATTTCCATGTTCTTCTCTCTCGAGGCAAAGGATCCAGATCCCGGTTGGTTGACTTTTCGCTTTGGTCTTCGGTTTGTAGACAAAGCCAAGAGTCCAGCTTTTCCCCCACCAATTGAATGCGACGCTTAAACATAGAAAGATTCTCTGTCTTCATGCTCACAGAGCAGAAGAAAGAGAGAGAAAAAGAAAAGAAAAAAAAAAAAAGGAAAAAAACAGTGTGAAAAATCATGCGTTATTCCATGCATATGCAGGTGATGCATCATCGTGCATACTTGACAGATTTCGTCTCTATTGGGTGGAGTAATCGAGTTGAGGTAGCCTGTGTAGTGGTTAAAAGAAAATTATTTGATGTTGTGGAGTTATAGCTTAGACATAGTCCCTCTATGGAGGAAGCAGCTCGTTTTTTTCTCACCTGATATTTTGATTTCAGATTAGGAACTTACCTCATTCTTGTCTCACTTATAAAAATCATCTAGCTATCGACAATTAATAATTGTATTACGGTAGCTGGTCCATTTGTCATCTGTTGTTTCATGTGTGCCCATATACGATAATACTCACACTGAGTTTGGCCCCAAGGTATGATATTCGTGCCCTTTATCCTTTTTCGGATATGCGAATGCCCTTGGAGGGAGTCTGGCTTTCATGTCTTGAAAACTGTTGCATTCCTTGAATCATTTCTATCTGCAGTTAGATAGTAAGAGACTTTGAATCAACTCTTGCTTTCAAGCAACACTTGCGTTATAAGAAACTATATATTTGGCTTGATAGCATAAATAGGCATGATATTCGTGAAGCTTGTCTTTCTTTTAAGGATGTCCATGTCTGTGCATTGAATATACCTGACGCCTGTATAGAGATCGATTGGTCACGTGACGGAATTATTTAGGATTTGAATCTGGTTTGAGCACAAGGTCACGGCCCCCCATGACATAGCAGCATAGTAAGGCTTATATAATGTAAGGTGTATTTCATTACATTGACACTCAGTTCTTGTCGCACTTGTTGGAAACGAAGACCTTTTCTTGTACGTCGGTAGTGGCCCAGAAACATCTAAGTGAATCGAAGAAGGCAGATGTGCAGTAAAGCGAGCGACTTCTCTTCAAAACGGAGCGTACTTCCAAAGAGTTGAATACACTGGAGGCCATCGCTACATCCGTGCACCTGCGATAACGCAATGACGAGCGCAGGATCGCTCAATCGCATTTTCCAGAAACTATGGGAAAACGACCTCGCTCACGACGATTTTCAGAACGAAATGATTGTTCTCGGTAGCTCGTACTTTCCAACAGAAAACGAGCAAATTCCTGAAAACCCCCAATCTTTTGCGACAGATCTAAGAAACTTCTTTCAAGGGCGGGAGAACGATGCTACAAGTTTCCCCACCAGGTTCATCGAAGACGTCGAGACGAGAGTATGGCTCACGTACAGAACTGGCTTTGAACCGATTCAGCGGCATCCAGATGGACCGTCTCCCATGAGTATTGGAGCTTTGTTTAGAGGAGCTGTAGATTTAAGAAACTCCAGTGCTGGATTCACCTCCGATATAGGCTGGGGGTGCATGATTCGAACTAGCCAGTGTGTTTTAGCCAACGCATTGTTAGATCTAAGTATAGGCAGAGATTGGCGATTTCGCAATTACGATAGGCAGAAACAAGATTGGCAAACTCTCAAGCACGACGAAATTATAGAATCGTTTTCAGACTCTCCCAGTTGTCCGTTTTCCATCCACAATTTTGTAAAAGAAGGAACGAAAAAACCCGGAGAATGGTTTGGGCCTAACGATGCAGCCAGATCTATAGAAGTTTTGTGTAATGACCCTTTGAAAAAATCTCCGTTGCGAGTTTTCCGCATCCAAGATGGCGGGAACTTTTACGAGGATGAGTTTTCAAAAATGGCACACCCAAATGCTGACTCAGATGAGTTTTTTCCTACTCTCATTCTGGCTGGGGTCAGACTAGGGATAGATGCTGTAAACCCGGCTTATTGGGATAGTTTGAAACAATGTCTTTGTCTTAAAAATAGTGTGGGGATAGCTGGAGGCAGGCCCGTATCTTCGCATTATTTTTTCGGATTTCAAGGTGACTTTCTCTTTTACCTTGATCCTCATTTTCCTCAAAAAAATCTCGTTTTACAACAAGAGCCTAATAACGTGAACACTTCGTATGTCTCTCTCCCGTGTTCTCCGATCCAGTCTGTACACACTACAAAGATCCAGAAACTGCACTTGTCTCATATCGATCCTTCCATGCTGATTGGGTTTCTCGTTAAAGACGCCCAGGACTATGAGGACTGGAAGACTAGAATGACAGACCCATTGCACACAAATAAAGTGATCAGCATAAGCGAAAAGGCTCAGACAACTTCTGTGCCCAATCTCTCCTCAGCGGTCTTTTCCGACGAAGACGAGTTTGTGGACTTGGGGAACCTCTCTCATGACATGGCCTTAGAAAGTGGCAGTGAAGTTTCACTTATAGAGCATCACAGAAAGGAGTCTCAGCCAGTGCTTATATCGGAGAATGATGTGAGCGGGTACCAGGATGTCCAGAGACCGTGTCCTCGAGCCTTGAATACTCGTAGTAAGGATGACTCGTTGGTGGTTTTGCCGCATTTTAATTCTTTTTTGATAAAGGAGGAAAATTGCAATGACGACGGCCAGGGTGACGAAGAAGTGTGAGCGAGGAGCGTTATAGGGAAACTGTTGTCAGGCAATTCTGATTTCCGCAAAAGCGAGGCTGCATTTAAGGCTTGGATGGGAATTATCTGTGACATATCTGTTGTTCATAGCTTTTTGATGTCCCTCAATGAATATTTTGTGATGGGCCGGAAGGTGTCAGAATTTTGTCGATGCAGTTGAAGTCTCACTGCTATCGAAGCATTAGGACTTTCGTAACGGTTGAGCCTTGCTCTTAACTCGAGATGAAGCGATTATCATATAAAAATTAGTGGAAAAGTCCACGCTTTAAGGCGGTCTTTTTGCAGTACGGAACGCCCAAAGGGCCATACTTTTCTATCACTGCTAGGAATTTTTATCCCTGTTCATGGCCCAAGAGAAGGTCGTGTATTGGTCCAAATATGGAATAACTTCTGCCTCAGATCGTTGTGGGATCTACTACTTGCACCTTTTTCTTCTTTACATTTTCAGAACTTCAGAAATGTATTTCATTTCTTCCTATCATTAAATCGCGCTAAACCCGCCTGAGAAATGTATTTTTGTAAGGCAAAAGGTCGTGCATGGCTCAATTGTGCTGTAGATATGGATTGTTACTTTAGAGCGTGATCTGACGAATTGAAGGGTGAAATAATTTTACATCAAGACGTGATTGTAGCCCTTGGATCACACAATACTATATACTATTTATTTTGCTATGTCATCGAGGTTTGTTATAGCAATGTTAACGTGGTACGCTCTATGCATGAAGTATGTACTACTATGCAGGCATATGTACCTATATGTAAACTAAACAGGATGGCTGTAAGGGCTTTAATATAAGGACTACTTTTCTCATAGTTATCAAAGGCGTTTGAGGCAGTTGACGCGAGGCGGAAAGCTCAATTAGTTGAGCACTGATGAATAATGATAGTGCTGATCAATTGCAGGAACAGCAGAGCTGCAACAGCTGGGCATGGCCATACTTAACTCTGGTACCTGCCCTCAGTAATCACAGCTCCGCCTATATCAAGGTATTAAGATATAGTACATCCAGCTCCTATTTTACCATTGAACTTGAGACACCTGTTATGACTGTGCTCTCATGTTTACCCCTAAGTACACAACGGAGGACCGCATTCAATATGCTTTGTATTTCTTCGCATCTATGGTAGCGTAAGTCATTTGCACACTTCGTCGGAACCTGCTGAACTGGGTACTGTATATAATGCCGAGGTGCGGTTTATGATCCAACAATACCGTTGCAAGCTGTATAATATCCCCAACGATAATGACAAAGTAATCACTCATCACACTGTTGATGTTAACGGATTTTAGAAGTAATCATTTAATCCGATGTGAAAAATGCATTAATGAGAAATAATCAACGATCGTTGGGACCGCTGCCTTAGCCATCTTCCTTATGTGTGGATAACTCTGTTGTGACCTGAACACTTATCACATTAACTTTCTTTTTGCTTTACATTCCCTGCAAGTTATGGAAGTGCATGAAGATGCATATCGTTCTTGCACGACGGACTATGTAAGTAGCTTTTGTACTCGGAGTGAGTCCGAATATATCTTAGTACCCATAGCACCAAACAGGCATCAACACATGCACGGCGTGTCATTTATTTTTGCCACTAAGGTTACAACAATCATCACTCCAAACGCCTCAGACTAATTCAATGCAAGCCTCTGAGCGTAAGAAGGGACGAAAGGGCTTGTTACCTATCAAAAAATAAAAAATTGAAGCCAATTGAGACCTCTAGGGAAAATTTATTTGGACCGGATTTGCAAAAGATTGGCTGAAGATACCAGTTGAATGTGCAAAATTTTATGAATGTTTTCACGATATTGACGTTTTTCTTTATAGGTGACTCGATGTAGACCATGTGTCTCTGACATTTCTTTTCTTGACTGATCAAGACATGTTCTGAGCGTCAAACGTAACATTTTATAAGTTATATGTCTGCTAATTTCCTTTCATGCTCAGTCAAACTATGTCAGGAAGAGTGAATGTTAAAGCGGGTGTAAATCTTTATTCACAGCAATTGTTTGCACGTATTCTGAATAACCTTGTACCTATTCCGAAATACCTTTTCTCAATATCCATAAAGCACGGAAACCTCTCCTTTTATACCTACCATGTCTAAAAGCTGCCTTTTACTCCTTTACCCAACAAATGCTTAAGTCTAGAACTCAACAGAGTCTATCTTGCATAGATCACCGTCACATCATTCCTGATAATACACGTTGCCTATTATCACGCAGATCTTTTTCTGCCTTGCATAGGTAGCAAGCATGAGGTCTTATCCACTCTTCCGAGAGGGAGATCTCAGTAGTATAACACTACCTATAACAACTCGACTAGTACCTCTATATACAACATCACCCGCAGGAGGTTCGGGTTGCCAACTGCAACCTCAGGCCCTTCGGCCTCTGGGGCGGTCATGTTGCGACCTTTACCCCTTTTCAATATTCTTTGTAGGATTTCTATGCGGTCTACTGCAGCACGCAATGCATCCTGCAGTGGAGCAGATCAATGAATAGACTTCTGCAAAACAGGAGAACCGATAGATGGCTTGCGCTTCCTTTATATATGGAAACAGGCGTCGTGCCTCATGAATCCGATCCACTTTGTTGGACCACAGACTGGCTTTACGGTATAAATCTATTTAGTTAGTAGTATGGTAATACTCACTCTCTAACAAACTATTTCAATGTTGTCTGAAGAGCCTGAATATCAGCATAACTGGCTTTCTTTGATCAGCATACAACGCACTAATGTTAGGCCTCGTCGACCTTAATAATCATCCAATGTCAAAAGACTTGGAAACCAAGTGAGGTAACTTACTTCAATATATCCAAGAACACACCTCAATATCTAAGTTTGCCATACGAAGATGGCCCCTGAAATATATATATATATATCACCCGAGCATTATGACACAGGAAAAGCTCAACTTTTGCACAGTATGTGCTTCGAATCAGAATAGGCAAGTCTTTCTTTTGCTCTCTCCTCCTAACTATTAGATCCATGGAGGCACACAAAGTCCTTCAGGAGGCTGGGTATAACGTAGTATCGTTCGGTACGGGATCTGCTGTCAGATTACCAGGACCTTCCATAGACAAACCAAACGTCTACACTTTTGGCACTCCGTATGAGAAGATGTATCAGCAGCTTATACAGCAAGACCCCAAATTGTATGCTGCCAATGGAGTGTTGAACATGGTTGATAGAAATAGACAGATAAAAGAGGCCCCAGAAAGGTGGCCGTACATTGGCGTTAAGGAATTCGATAAAGACACTGACAGACTTAATTTTGATGTGGCTTTTACGTGTGAAGAGAGATGTTTTGATGCGGTTGTAGAGGATCTTTTAGCTCGTAATTACTTCCACTCAGAGACATGTCTTCGCGTTTTGCACGTGATTAATATAGATATCAAAGACGACCATGAAAGTGCCGCAGTTGGAGGACAGAGTATTCTGGCACTGGCTGATTCGTTGAATGAGGCAAGATCTGAGCGACAGCTAGAGCCTTTTGAAGATTTGATCCCGGAGTTGTTGAGTAAATGGCAGGAAAAATATCCATTTTTACCGTGTTTGTATAGTGCGTGCTACTTTTAGCGAAGGGATGGCTGGTAGTCTCTTGAGAGTTTCTTTCTATACATACACCAGATGGAACTATTTGGTTCGATCACATTGGTCGCAAACCTTCTTTAGTGCACCACTCACAGGCAGCAAGACACGGACGGCTTTGACGTGGGTGATGCCATGTTATCAATCGGTTCGTTGTGTATCATGTTCAATCGATGGTGTATACAGGAAAACACTTGACTATTCATAGTGAAGTATTTTAAAGACTACACCATTCTATATTCCTACTCAATCACTGTAAAGACATGGAGGCACTTATCCTTGTTTTACGCGCTCACTGAAAGTATATAGGCACTTGTAATTCAACGTGCATAAACGATATGCACAATCATGCACGGATGATGAGAACGCTTCTTGTCCCGATAGCTGACCAAATGTCTTGTACCAGTCTGCTCCCTAAGTCTAGCTCGCTAATTCTTTTTTATTCCCCAAGGCTTGACGGTAGCAGAAAAGTTGGCGCAATCACATGGACTGTTCCGAAAGGAAGAGAATGACTGTGAACTAAGTGAGGTTGTCAATTTCAGTGATTTTCATCATGATCAAATTCATGCAGTAGAATCTTATAATTAAAACTTCAAACTATCAGCAAACTGACACAGTATCGATAACTTTAATCTGGTACATGGAAATGAACTAATGAGCTCTGTTAACACAAGACTGTTAGGATAACATGACAACAGGGCACTACAGACAAAATCATGCCAGCCTTTCTTGTTTCTCTTTATCTTTCTCTTCCCAACCTATACCTTTGTATATTCCTCGTCAGTCGAGGATATTTCGGACCAAAAAAATGCGGCCGACGGAGAGTAAACGTTGCCACACTTCTCGTATATGTGGCCTGCTGATGGTGACCATTTAGTCAGACTCGGGAGACGACAACAATAAAACTCCCCATCACCGATACACGTTTGATTTTCCGTAATTCTCTTTCTCAACCTCCACTTCCTTAAAATACACGTCTCGGTCAACTTCCTATATCCAAGAATCCACAGCTTATAAGCAGACCTTCCCCGAAAAGTTCATGCTCCCGAGAAAAAGACACCCAATTTTCTAAAGCCAACAGCTAAGAATTTCTCTTTTGATTTTTGTTTGCTTGACCAAACAGAACTCTCACTGACCTCGTGTCATTTCTGCAGGAAAGAAAGGAGGAGGGGGAAGTTCAAATCAACCTGCATGCTGTTATGTCGCAATTCTCTCAACGAAACCGGAGCGGTTCAATTGCTTCACTCAAGGACACTTCCACCAACACTCAATGTGGTTAGAGAATCGATTTCAAAGCGGTATGAGATGAGTCATGTATTGATTCTTCCACGCACTGTATTGAACAGGAAGAAAACGGTGGGAGCCGAAGGCTTTCTCGCAATGTTACGGAGGTGTCACTTTCCGTGAGAAAAGGAAACACCGGAAACCTTTCTCGGTCACCATTCGAGAGTGTGGCGGAAGCTTTCGCCTTTTCTTCACAGCCGAAGACCTTGCTTGTCGTGTTTATGACTGGTAGAATTTGAGCATTCAGAATTCGGCCTGATCCTTCGTGGGTCTCTCAATTTATCCAGAGCTAGTCACACAATGAACACCTCTGGCTCGGCTTACTGTTTAAAGAATTGTCCGTCAAAAAGAGTTTACTTAGTAGGGTGAGCGAGACTGAGAATCAGAAGGTGGGAAAAGCCAATGCTGATGAGGGGAACATTTGGGGTCTTGACAAACATCTGCTGTCGTTGTTGTGCTTTGCGTTATTTGCTATATAGGTTATACTAGGTGATCGAGGTTATATTTAGACTGATCCTCGTCCATACTTTTCGTCGTATCCAGAAGTTATTGTCTAACATTTGTGTAATGAACGTGCTCTTCTCCAAGTACTCTGAGATCGTAGCAATAGCAACTCCTGAGCTCTTGTGGTCAAACAATGACGCAAAAAGATAGAATATAAATCGGTCTTGCCTTTGTAGAGATGAGGTTGTTCAAACCCTGCTTGAAAGAAATGTCACTCGCTGTAGAACTATCGCCCTTTGATCAAAATAAGCCGCTTTTGAGAGAGTTGGGCACTTTTCTTCTGGGAAAATATTTCTTCGCGATTGCAAAAGAATGCTTCTACCAGGCAATCTCTTGCAATCTCTTTCAACCAGGTTGTCCTAGACCAGTCTTTTTTTTATCTCCCTTGGAAGCTGAAGCCCCCCAGCAAAACTTGTATGCAATCTCAAGCTTCTCCCACTGACTGTAGACTGCATGGATACCGAAACAGGTCATTTTTGTAAAGATAATGATAGACGTTTTTAGAGCCTTTTGCATAATAAGAGAAGAGTCTTGGACATTTTTCTTTTTCTTTTTCACATAAAAAATCCATTAAATCAATATATCAAATTAACATTTAGTTTTTGGGTGGTGGTTCGGTGTCTTCATTGGTTGATTGTTGATTTCCATATCTCAGAATGAGTTGAGTTGTGATTCAGTCGCTATCAGTTTGCTTCTCTCAATTCTTCCGCCAAACGCCACCATGAGGCGAGCTTTGTTCGCAGAAGTACACAGCGATGCCATTGTTCAGCCGTTCGAGGTAGAGGGACCTCAGTGGCATATCGTCGTTTTGTTCGGGCGAACAATGTGGTGGAGAGAAGTATGTTGTATTCAAGTAGTTGCTTTGTGTTGTGATTGCGTATATTACCAGTTTGTCTAGAGTCAGCTCTTGATCTGGTAATTCGCTGGAAATGACCGTCCAGAATATTTTCACCACCGTACAGTCTAAAAATATATGATTCTTGGCTTTCGAGACATAGCGCACATTCTGGCCCCACGGCGAAGGGGCTACTCTCAGCTTGGGAGCCCTGAATCAGGTTAGGATGCATCTTGGAGTGCAAACTGCCTGGCAAAAATAGGTGGTACTTTTGAAGCGCTCCTGGGGCCCGTTCATGTACCGGAGCCACATGCCCCCATAATTTCCTCCATTCCATAGGCGAAGGCTGTATAGCTTGGGCCATCTAGGAATGATTGAATCTTCTTTTGTTCTATAGAAGTGGCTGTGTCGGTGATGAGATGTTTGGGCTTTGATTCCAAATTCTTTAGTCCGTTTTTTAATGAGATGTGACATGACATCACTTATCCCTTTAGGTAAAAGCCTTCGACAAGCGATTGGGGAGCTCTCTAGCTCCTAACCGATGGGTCCAACCTCTAGGAATTCTCTTAACCAATCTTGTGATATTTCGTTTATTTTAAACGTATGCTTTGCACAAGTCCTGACAATTTCGAACCAGGCTGATAAGTAACTTTGAACATTGGTGGTTAAGGCGGCTTGTGTGATCCACAATGCTGGCCGGTATTGGGCCCTGAAGCGATTAGGCTTCCAGTATAACATACACACAACCATTCCGCAGTATAGTACTTTCGTTCATTCAACCCTAGAGTGATTGCATCCTGTATAAGTACTCGAAAGTACTAGTGTCCGAAAATGTAAGCTGTAAAACCTTTTTCCAGCTCATTATCGAAATTGCAAAGACATGATAGATAAACTTTTGGTGGTAGAAGCCAAGAGTGAAGGTATTCGTTTTTCACATCGAATCTTTGGAAGTTGTTTTTCTTGTTAAGAAATCAAAGTGTCCTGCAATTTTTTCTCTTTCCTCATAAGACAAAATTTGTTCAGAGGCCTCACGGACAACTTCAAGAGCGATAAATGATTGGGCTGCTAGGCAGTTCAGATAGGGAGCTATTCTTTGCCTTGCACTGAACGTCAAAGATCTCCATACTTAAGGCTGATGGATGTGCGATGATCCCGTCTTTCAGAACGTGCTTAGTAGAGAAAATTTCACCGCACCGAAATTCTTCTCTATAATCGTTGTTCACCGGAGCAAGATCAATATTTTTAAAAAGATTACCAAGGTATTTCTCAAATTACAAGCCGACTGCTCGCCTATTTTTTCTTTTTTTGCCTTGTGCGGAATTACACATATCATAGAAGACAAAGCAGATCACCTACAGGATATGACAAACCTTTTGCACAATAATTCACCCACTGGCAACAAAGCGATCCTTTTGATTGTACTTTCTCGCCTTCTCGAAAGGAGAGCTATAGTGAAGGGGTCACCAAAAGATGAGACAACTATACCGCACATAGTACTTTTGGAAGAATCCATACAAGCCATTATCAAAGCTATCCGAAAAAAGAAAACCACAAAAGGAAGCTGTTCAGCAAAAAGAGAAAGCCTCACCATAATATAATTGATTTACCGCGGCTGATCCAGATATGTAGCTTCTTGGAAAATTTTATGCCTTTCATCATTATGGCACTTGGGTGACCCTTAAATAAAGAAAAGATCAGAATGGCACAATTATGGTCGTGTGGAGGAATCAACAGAATAGAAAAAAGGCCACGGAATAGACAATCAATTGTTACACATATTCATGACCTTGTCTGCGGGTGAACATGTCGCATTCAGACACCTCTGATCCGAGGAATCGAGATGTAGGTAGGCACATTATGCTCTAGCAACTGCGGTATGCCAGTCTGCATTCTCCCAATTAGTTATAGACCATCATAGCAATTCAATAGATGATAGAAGTACAATATGTAGAATGATCTCACACTCACTCGCTTTGTATGCATAGTGAAATTTGTCCGCATGCAATTGGGGCCGATCTAATACAGTCTTCAAATGTCGAGAGCAAGATTGAGATGTAACACCAGTAACAGCTTTCAGGTGTCCATGCAAGCTTATCTGTTATACTGTTGGCCTAAGTATTCCCCCAAATTAAAAAGCTCCTAAGCTTACGCTTCGTCGCAAATACCTAGTGTCCCATAAACATATATCAAGTAGAAGGTCTCTTCACTCGCTTATCCAGCACGCACCTCCCGCTTACATAAACTTTCACCACGTTTCTATCGTCCCCGTTGAACAACCATTTATCCACCAGATTCTGAAACTTTGACTGTGAAGACGGCTCTCCCCACTGGGGGATCTGAAACCTGAAGAGATCCACTTTGGACCCGGACACTCCCAGATCAATTAGCTGGCATTCCCACTTCTTCCCCACAGCAAAGCTGCCCAGCTGAGAGTCCAGACCCATCACCCGTGCTCCGCCCATAGTGGCCAGATACAAAACTTCATTGGTGGAGAGTTTCTCCTTGTCTGCTCCGGTTCTCATCACCAGATGACGAGATACGAGAAGTGCGTGTTTGGCAACTTCCAAGATAGAGGGGGAAAAGCCTCCGGAACAATCAGAACCCAAAGAAACCTTAACTCCGCCATCCATAAGCCAACGCACCCGTGCTTCGCCCGATGTAATGGAGGAATTGGAAGTGGGACAGTGTGATACGCCGCATTCGAATTTTTGCAAGGTATTTTTTTCATCTTCTGATAAATGAATGCAATGTGCTAAAATTGTTTTCCTGCTCAGCAGATGAGTCTTTTCGTAAATCTCAGTATACGTTTTGTACTGCGGGAACTGATTCAAGATCCACTCTATCTCTTGATGGTTTTCTGATAAATGCGTCTGGCAGTAGTAGTCACCTTTCTCTCTGAGCTTGCCAATGGCTAGAAGCATCTTTTCAGTACACGAGCCTGCGAATCTGGGAGTGAGAATCGGTGCAATTACCGACTCAGTGGGATCTATATTATGTATATAATCCAAAACATTCTTTTGTGATGATTCCCATGAGTCTAAAGTCTCTATATAATGATCTGGGGACTCTTTATCCATACAGCATTTGCCGATCATGGCTCTTTGACCCTGTTGAAATGCTTCCTTGGCCAGAATATTGGTAGCATCCGCATGGATTGTTCCGTAGTACGAAGCACAAGTGGTACCGTTTGCCAGAGTTCGTTGTATAACTTTCCGGTAAATCTCCGAGGCCACTTCTTTATCTTTAAAAGAGGACTCGAGTGGGAAGGTATAAGTTTCCAACCATTCGAGAAGGGTAGTATTGCCAAAGATTCCGTTATTCGGGAACTGCGGTGCGTGAATGTGTGTATCAAAGAACCCAGGAAACCAAAATCTCGTCGGATCTGAGCCCAGCTCAAATACGTCCAGGTCAAATGTGTCCCAATGGTGGGATTCAGCTACCTGAGAAGGTGTCAATTTCCCGTTTGACTCAATGAAGGAGATGATGCCCTGTTCATCTACTCCGATCCAAGCGTTGGGAAGAACTTGCAATTCACCCAACGTAGGAGTGTGTGCAATGTTGCCATGGTATAGTGTCTTGTGAAGTGGTTTGAGAGCGGCTGAATCGATGGTTTCGATCGTCATATTTTGTCGGGGACAATTGTATGCTTATATATGCGCCTCCGGAATAGCCGCGGAAATGCCGGATTAGGTGTCCCCAGAAGGATATGACTGGTGGTGTTAGAATGGTTGGCTATACGGCGAGTAAGATAGTAGTGACATAATATAAAAGCCTGCATCGGTTTTTCCACATATCTTCCACTTGTCGAGTGAAATAAAGGTAGCTTCTGGAATACAACGAGGCGATGATTCTAGACGTTATGATTGATTGAATTCATTTAGTCAACACTCGCGCTTGAAGCTCTTACTATTAGATCGGGTGCATCACGCAAGCTTCTACACCACCAGTCTATCATACAAAAGAGTAACTCTAGTTCACAACGAAAAGGACGAGTAGAGGTCGTAATGGGAAGCATTCTTTGTGACATGAAAGCTCACACCCAGCCAGGCTGACCTTATCTCCGTTTGACAGTTCTGTTCACCTAAACACAAACAACCAAAAAGAAACAACGGCCTAGAAGCCTACTGCTTGCAGAGAGAAATCAAAAATTATGAGACCCACGCAACCTTCATAGAAGATTGCTGATAGCGGTAACCACAACGCTGTGCAATGTAAATGGTTGCCGCCAACCACAAAGGCTTCTTGATCTCCTGTGGTGTCCCGAGGTAAGTATGAAGAAAGAAAAGGGGGGCGGGGGAGATGTTGTTTATATAGTGATTTGTGGCCGGGTAACCGCGGCGTGTGGTGTAGGGGTGAGATATCGCATCTCTGGTGTTTTTTAAAGTGAAACGAGGCATAGCATCTAGTCGTACCGAGTGTTGGTGAATTTTTAATTAAGCGTAAAGAAGCTGACGTGAGTTGTTGATTTCTAGTACTTTAGTCTTGCAATCAAAGATCGTCACTCATGTTTAGCGTAGGAATTTTCAGCGACGTGATCGGCTTCGCGAGGAACACTGTATCGTAGAATTTGATCAAATGATGCGTTTCTCCATTCTGAGGTGTTTCTTCCCATTCGGCGTTTAGTAATAACCAGCTTGTTACGGACATTAATGAAAGCAGCAGTTATAACCATATTTCCTCCGTCAAGCTTGTGTGTTACGCAAAAGCGGCAGAGTTATCATCATCCTCTTCCATCTCCATCAACTATCGATTCGGGTCATCAGTGTATTGACAAAAAATGAGTCGCTCAAAGTGATTTGAGGGACTGTGGTTCAGACCTCAATATCACCAGCATTAACTTCCCAAACTCACAAGGACCGTTACAGAAACCAGTCCAGCTTGTGGAGTGACTCGTAAATATCTGATACAGTCTTGTGGGAAGCTTCGATCCCTACAGATCAATCAAGTCCCACTCACACAGTCTTCCAAGCGACTCACCCACGTTCCTCACAATGACAAATCGCTTTCCATGGCTCGTCTCAGCAAACTTTTGCGCAATACACCCTACCGCGCTGCCCGAACCTGTTCCCAAATTGAAAGTACCTGACGTGACAAATCCTACGAGATACTTTGCAGCGGGACACGCAGGTTGTGCAACGGAGGAAGGTTTGCCTGAGGCGCTGTAAAGTTTCAAGGAATTGACCCATTTGTCGTAATCTTCAAATGGAATCGAGTATATCCTTGCATTGTCGTGCGGATGACCTTTTGACACTGTGCGCAGACTCACTGGAACCACAGAGAGCGAGGTTTTATCAGAGGCAGCCAAAGTCACGGGGTTAATTAGCGGCTCCCCTCGGGCCTTCTTCTCCTCGTCTAAAGAAAGAACATCTTTGACAGCGTCGTAAACGTCTGCATCTTCTTTTATAATGCGATCGCCCATATGGTTCCAGTTGCTGGTATCGAAATGATCTACAGGAACATTGGCAGACTGTGCTTGAATGTGAAGCGCCTCTTGAAGAAGTTGCAAAAACCGCCAATCAGACTTGAAAGGCGAGCCAACCTCTCCCTTGTAGCTGTCCGTAGACCCAATCAGAATCTTTTCGTAGTTGACTCTTTTCCCCTTAGGGACTCGTTTCCACTTTTTCAAAAGAGCCTCTGCTTTGGCTTCGTTTTCTACCCATCCTTGAAGTGTGAAGGGATAATCATCGGGAAAGAAGCATCTACCCTTTTCAAAGTCCAGCTGGTGAAGCTGGTCTAGACCTCCAAGAGCAACGCTGGGAACCATGTTCAAAATGTGCCACACGGGGAGGACCCAAAACCAGGGCAAAAGCAGTTTCCAGCTGTTTCTGGAGGTTTTCGCCAAAAGAAGCGGAATGGAGGGATCAGTCTCTTCCTTGGCTATTGGCTTCCCTGGATGCAGGTCACGACGTTTGGCGAGCTGCTTCAAAGATGGCTGATGGTGGTAGGAAGACACTCTTCCAGCTACAGAAAAGAGGTTTTGAGAAACCAACGGGTCTATGCATTTCCCCTCCCGCATAGCTATGATAGTATCAATGATCTCTGACTCGTCAAAGTGAGGCTGGTGAAACTTTACCGGTTTCCCCCACAGGCGCGGGTCGTCAATCTTGAACGACATAACAGATCCGGCTGGAATGGTGGAAACATCTTGCATTTTGGAGATGGAGTTCCACTTTCCGTCCTCGGTGTGTAACACTGAAGACAATGCAGCTAAACAAGACGGACCTTTTACTTCTATAGATCCAATGGAAAACCTGCAATCGTGAACCTCGATATCTGGCTGGCCAGCCAGCATCTCAAACACGTCTTTGTATATCGCTGGGTGAAGCTGAAGAGCTACTGCAAAGGAGATTCCGGTGGGGAAAACAGTCACAGGTCCAAGCAGTTGTTCGTTCTGGAAAATGTGGCCCTCCCAAGCCTTTGTAAAAGAGAATCTATACGACCCTTTTGTTATTTCACTAACCACTTGAGATATTTTATGCTCGTCCTTTGCCACAATAGTTAGAGTGCCTAAATAACTTGTATCCCAAGCCACACACCCGTTCAAGACAGAAGACCTATGGGTCGCTCTGAACGCTTTCTGAGTCGGTTTTAAAGGAATCTGGTACCCCCACCTTTTAACCATATGTGCTCTCTTGGCATGCCACACGTGAGTTGCCAACCACTTGTAAGTTTTCTGTCTGTTCAAGTAACGAACGGCCGATGGACGGGGATTGCATAATTCGTTTACAGTGGTGTTGTCTACGGACCCAACAGAGTTATTTAAAGAAGGCGGTTCGTGGTAATCAGTAGTGCGAGTCGACTTGATTTCTTGAATCTGTCTTTTCAAGCTCTTTATCCTCTGACGGAGATTCAAATCTCCAAATTTTGTATGGGGAATTCTCCCACACAGTTTACTTCTAGCAGCATAGTGCAGCAGCATAAGGGTTTTCTTAAGTTTGTGCAATTCTCTTCCTCTGGGGAGTTTTCTTTTCCTCTTGACCCCGCTAGATGTGGTTGTTTTTGTGTTTAGCGCCATTTCCTTCAAAGCTCTTTCTCGCAGTCGCTTCGGCATACGCTTTACATTATGGGAGGCTGTTCTCCTTCTGAGAGACCGGGGCAGACTTTGAAAGACACGAGTGGAGGAAGAGTACTTTGATCTGAGCTGAGATTTCTGCAGTTCCTGGATCTCGAACGACCGTGACGAAATGAAACTTGGAACGTCAAGACGACCGTCTTTGAAAGAGGGATCAACAACTTGGCTTCGAATTACTCGTGAGTTGGCTAGTCTGCTTCGTTTGGCATTTTTTGACATTTTCCGTGCAAATGAAAAAAAAAAAAATTACACAGAGCTTTGTAGAACTTTAGAGAAAGATATCACTTAGAGTCTATGTGAGACCTGAGTCTTTCACAAGTCTTTATTAACTGTAGAAAGAGACTGGAATCACTGACAACTAAACTCTAGGAAATCATCCATCGAGATATGTCCAAGGTATGGTTTCAAAAGTCAGGATCACCAAGAAATAGAGGAGGACCCCACCATGAGAAGGAAAGTCAGTTATTGATTTTATCCTACCACAATAAGAACTGATTTATCTTTGAAGAGATCTTCGTAGTCGACTTTAACATGGGGATGGATTGTGTACGTTAAGTTGATCCACTCCATGCAGGAGAGATCCATCTACTAGTAAGTCATTAAAGGCATTATGCTTGATGGTCACCAGATCCGGGGGGTCGGATCTTGATCAGATCTCCCCGGATCTAAGACATCAGAATTATGCAATCTTCTGCACGTTTGCAAATATATGTTAGATTGGTCTGCCGCCAATGACAGTTGAGAAGAACGAATGACTCTCGTCGCTTTCCCATGCCATCGAGCCTTTTGATCGTGGGAAAGGTTCATTCTCCGAAATTAAGGGTCACCAGATCCAAACCATTGACGAGAGTTGATAGTAATGGACCAAACAATAGAGAGCGAGTATTACAATACTACTAAAGAGGGTAGGTTGGCCCGACAAAGAGGAAACGTAAGAAGGCAGCGCGTGGCTTTTCTACTATTGCAGCCAATTCCTTAGGACCGTACTTTTATACTTGTCAGAGTTTCAGGATTTTATTATCGACTATTCAGGGCTTCTAAATTCTGTTCTCAAGCCTATTTATTCCTTTCTGTCTCACCAAATGGAAGGTTCGAAGGGTCTTTCTTTGTAGCGAAGAACGAAGATAGCTTTCAGAGAAATTCGCTAGAAAAAAATTCCAGGAGCTCTGCCTGCTCATAGAAGACGTTTTGGAATGGTTCGGTGGTAGAAGCCTTCTCACTAACCTCCAGATCATTATCAAGTAATCTTCTTCTGGTAATGTAGCTGTCAATCGCCTCGAAATCAAAACTACGTTTTAAAAGAAGGTAATTATATTCTTTAGTGTAGAGAATTATGCTGTTGGCAGCTGATTTATCTCTTCTAGCTAGATTGATTCATCGCATTACAGAAAATATCCCTTCATTATTGATGTAAAAACGAGACCGGGAGCTCTGTTTTTCATGCGGTGATCTGATGAATCTGATGTGGTCCTGACGACTACCTCAACAAGCAATTCGAAGTCTCAGTCTGAAGATATAGCGAGAGTTCCTAAATGAGATTGCAAGAAAGGTTGAATGCGGCTTATGTTTTTGAATGAATATTCATTATGACCTGTGAGGGAAATACCAGAAAAAAATACTCAGAAGATGTCTGAAGATAATACTTACTGAATTCAATCCGACAAGCAAACTTTTTTCTGTGACAAAAGGCAATATTCAATTGACGTTGACCAAACGTGCGTCATTGCGCGATTATTTATGTTCTTTACTCATATCCCTTCATTCTCCCTTAGAGATACATAGTCTAGATACTAGAGTTATGTATTACAAATGCCGGCCCCGATTGCGCTCCTATTTATAGTCGAGTCTGTCATAACAGGCCAAGATATCACTTAGTTTCATTAAATTTAACCTGCTTTATATTCTGTTTGCATTTTGTCATTTCTGTTCTTTAAGAGTCTTCCTGTTTCTCATGTATAAATTGATTCTTCATTCTTATGTTAATCTTACGGTTGTTGTTTGACCTCTTTTAGATCTGTCCGGTTTTGGAAGCATGGAGCATGTCTCATCACCTTACTTTCTGCCTCTATCCATAGACTCTCCGTTAAACGTTCTGGAATCTGGCTCCCATATGTTCTTAGGTAATGCACCACATATAGAAAGAGGTCATGAACATAGAGAGAGTCTATGTCCATTTGAGTGATATCGGTAATTCTAGCTATTGTTATTTCCCTTGCTTTGTCCTTCGATATCGTAATTTCATATTTTCTGTGAGATCCTACATCCTTCAAAGATGTGGGTAAAAATATATACATCTCACATTCACCCTTGGGCTATGAGGTCAACCCTTCCACAGCGATTCACTTTGTGGATCACCGAAAATACAACTTCTGTAGCTCATTCCCAATTCTCTATGAAATCATACCCTATAGTGATTTCGCATGGCATGTTGGTAGTGATTTCGCATGGCATGTAGTTAGATGAAGCAAGCTTTCGCTACCAATCACCCGAAGGCCAGCAGGGCCAACAAGTTTATCAGATGATTGAGAAGAAATTTAAAGTCACGTGTTCCAGATGTAAGACACAGAAACATTCTCTCAAGATCAGTACAAAACCGATTTATTATCGATGTGGACATCCATGTAGTCCACAGAGAGATCATTAAGCGAAACGCGGATTTCTAAGGGGTTTCTGTTGATGGTTTAATAGAAGGTTCCTCTTCGGGGAGACATCTGTTTTAAGGCATTTCGCGCATGTTTGTAGGCCCTACGGGCTGAGGATGTAGGATCTCAGTCGAGGTGTATCGATTTCTGGAAAGGAAATGTGTCCCAGAGGATCAGAGTGACGGCTGTTGGGGTTTTTTTTCGCCTCACTATCAACCATTATCTATTGGCAGTATTTTCAATCTCAAAAAAAAAAAAAAAAAAGCCACTAAAGTCACTTTTAAATATGTATAAAGGTTTCATAAAATATGCGAGATACATTAATCCTGTACCTCGCAAGTCTTTTTGTCAGGAAAATGAGATCCTGTTCAGTATAACTGTTTTTGCCTTATCGCACCTCACATTTCTGATAGAGGGATGTCAACTATTGATGCAGATGCTTCTGTACAGCGAAAAGAACTCGTTAGATGAGCCTTCGTAATCGGTGAGTTGGCCTCGTAATATATATTGTCGGACTCTTTGTTGGTTTCTTCATGTGGCTTCTTCTATGCAAAGTTGTTATGTTATACCATGGTCACCTCTTTCAAAATCTCCCTGACCTGAAAGCGCGCCTAATTTTTTCTTCTCTGTTCCTCGTAATACTTCATAATATATGGAATACGGGGTGCTTCACCTTCCCTATTGCCTTTCACAATGGCAAATGGGATGTGATAGCGTGATGCTGTCTTTATTCTGACACCTCTAACGGTGTTGCTTGTGCGGTCAAGACATGCCGGCTGCACGAGGGCTAGTATTTGCACCTCGCTGAAGCGACCAAATAGATCTATATATCGTTGTCTTGATAAACTCACAAGATCTATAATGGTTTGCTCCTTATCTGTAATGGTAGTAACTAGCTCGGTTCGTATCGAGGCAAGCAGGATGGTTCTCTATATATGGAGAATTGTGTCCGGCATCTCAATTATAGTTGAGTGCCTATAACACCGTCATTGTCTGGTTGAAAAGCTACTCCTCGTGAGAATTTGCAAGATTTTACGGCTTGACAAGAATACAATGCCTGCAACTCGTTTGACGGAATCACGCCATCAAAAATCAGAAAACGCAGCTCCACCTGGAAGAGCTTCGACATAAATCAGTGCACAACTAGAGGTCAAAAGAGCACATTAATCCTCCTGCCAATGACAGAACCAATGATAGTGATGGTCAAAATTACTCTTTTGCCCGTTAACTACAGCCCGAAAGTTTTGATTCATCTGGGAAAGGACGATCTGAACATTCAAGCCATAATTCAAAATACTACGCTATATCATTTCTAACAAAAAATCTTTTATCTAAATAATTTTATTCAATTGGTAAGCCTCAAATCAAGAAGGCAACGGCACCACCGATCAGACCAACCATTCCTGGAACAGCAATGTTGGCGCCAGCGGTGGCGGTCTCGATGGCAGGGATGGTGGAGTTTTGAGAAGAGGAGGAAGAGATGACCGAAGAAGATGAGACTGCTGAAGATGAAACTGCTGAAGTCAAAGCGACAGAGGAAGTCATCGAGGAGTACACAGCAGATGACCAGGACTGAGCAGTAGAGCTGGTGGATGAGACAGCAGACGACACTTGGTCAGCAGAAGAAGCCGATGGAACAACTGATGAAGCTGGAGCAGCCGAGGAAACCGATGAAGAAACCACAGAAGAAGTTGGGCTAGCAGATGAGCTTATTGAGGAAGAGCTCCTGGAAGAAGAGCTCATGGAAGAACTGCTAGAGCTCACTGAGGAAATTGAAGCATCAAAAGCCCTGCAAGTGGATTCAAAAGTGCTCCACGCATCATCGCCCTCATCGTTAGGACAAGTGGACCTCAAGCACGAGCTGAAAGCGGCAGACTCATTTTCGCAAACACAGCTGACATCGTTCAAAGTTGAACATTCGGAAGATCTTGAAACAACCTCGTTAGCACAAGCTAAAAGACACGCGGGTCCGGCAGAAACCCCTGAAATGTAAGAAAGAACAGCAACGGCGACGGAAACAGATGTAAAAGAGCGCATGTTTTGGTCGGAACGAATGTGTAGGTTCGTTGCGTGAGAAAAACAAAAAATAGATCTAGATCTATTTTAAGTGCGCTTATGTAATCGGATCTGCCGGCATGCGTCTTTCGTGTGTTGATCATTTCGTATTTGAGATCTGGCCGGGTGTGACGGTGGGAAATGAGCTGAAGCTCTACGCGAGCGTGGTGGAACTAGTATGAACTTTGTTAGCCGCCGGGCAGTAATCTAATCTTTCCAGATTTGATTCTCCCGCGGATTAGGGAAGTTATATAGCGAGGCATATATATGGTTTTGTATGGTGATTGGCTATGTGGTCCAAAGGTCAGAGGATATCTGATCATCAAGCAGCTCCAATACATTCTCTGCCTGAGAAAATGCTAAACGGTTAGTCACTTTACTTTCTCCGTGCAATAGATTGGCTCAAGTTGGAAGTTATTGATGGTACACCAAGAATTCCTAGAGATATCGGATGCACATCACCTCCTTCTTTTGAGCTTACATCATTGATCATGCCGACTTGGCCGGAAACAGTGTGACCTGTGAAAAACCTTTCGCGAGTAATAAGCAATGTGCGCTATGCCTGTAACGTGATGATTCGCTATGATTTGCTATCACATGCGACCAATAAGATATTTTCCAGTGGTTCAGGTCTTTTAGAATCATTTCTGCAGTCACGAGCCCTTACAGTTTGAGACTCATGGCCCATGGACAAGAGATAAAGACTGTTCCGAACTACTATCATCAACGCTCTTTGCTCAAGTCTAACAACAGACGTATTAACATTGAACTTTGATGGTGGACCATTTCCATTGAGAAGTATATTATACAAGACTTTTTTCGTGTGTCTGATGATCTATACAATAGAAACTTTGGTCGGTAAAAAAAAAAAAAAAGAAAAATGCGGAGAAGATGATCAAGAAAAGATTTTATTGATGCTAAAATCGCTTCAAATGGAGAGGTAATTTTTGCTTCTTTTGTTTGAAGGATGCCGTTTACGCGGTGAATGAAAAAGAGAAAATGGGGATATTAGACCCTCTGAAACATTGCAATTGAAAGATGTTGACGATCATCACCATCCCGGTTGCCGCGGCTTATATTCTCGCCTCCTTGGCCAAGTGGTAAGGCGTCCCACTCGTAATGGGAAGATCGATGGTTCAAACCCGTCAGGGGGCATTATATTTTTTCTACTCAATCAAAGTACACATCCAAACATTTTTAAGTAGGGTTAGAGAAGCGATGTTTTTCATTCCGTGACTGTCCATGGATCGCACTTATGAAAAATCTTACAATTACTCCACTATAACATCTGTTTTAAGCATTTTTCTCGTCTATGAACTCGAAAAGTTCTGGTATCTGATTCTTAGCAAGCGCATGCGGTATCTTGCCAGACGTCTTGAAATAAAGGTCGTTTGATCGCTTCCTGCGTCTAAGATGTAACGAGTTCAAGAAACCCGTAGAATGAGTCAATATTGGGACTGAGAAGGGTACCTAATATGAACCTGGCAATAGCAGACTTCGATGCACTTCTTTCTATTTTCTTTTTCAACGCATAAGGCAGGGTCTACGATGAGAAGAAATTGCAGAACGCCGTACTCTAGTTACTACAGTATCATGTTTGATAGCTTTTCTTGTAAGTAATGGTTCCATATACAACACAAGACCTTTTAACGAGACATACGTCTCGTCCTTACAATGACATCGAAACTACGAGACCAATTTCAGACGAAATAAATCGCGATTTCGCCATCAATATCCTACTCGGGGACGGTATATTCAGATTATAGCTCATCTACAGCTTGTGCCTATCAGTATCTAAAAAGTTCTGCAGCGGCTCAACAGGTCTTGCAGTCTTGGTAGTGGAGTTCACGCTTTTAAACTCAGCGACACTAGCAATGGCTTCGCCGCGAGGATACTCACTGGGAACAGGCGACTTGAGGTCATTCTTGATACGCTGCAGCAGGTTTTCCTTGAAATCTGTGAATGGGAACTCTTCGGGCAGAAGTGCCTTGAACTCTTCACTCTGCAAGATGGACAAGATGGTTTCATCATTTTTGAAGCACTTGTCGTCTGTTTCTTTGCTAACTTTTTCGACCAAAGTCTCGACCGAGTTGGAAGAAACTTCCAAGTTGTCCACTTCAGAAAAGGCATTCAGAATAGCTGCATTCACCAGTTTCAAAGGTTCTTGCAATGGAGGCGCCTGAGCGTTCAGGTGAACAATAAGCCGAGGATTGGATTTTGGCAGTAAAAAATTGTCGGTGTAGAATTGAACCAAGTCTTGTTTGGAGATCCCCTTCAGCGAGTCCACGTCTTTGATATAAGATTTGAAATCGTAGTACCCGCTGGCGATTTCGAGCCAGTATTTGGAAAACTCTTCGCCGAGGTTTTTCTTTTTCTGCAACTTCTTGTGGATCAAAGCCTGAATATTTTTCTCAAACTCCTTTTCCGTGAAACCGTGGATGATTCTGCCCAGTCTCTTGAGAAATTCGTCGATGCGGAACTCAAGGTAGGCGTTGGTGCGTTCGCTTTGAACCAGCACTCGTAACCCCACAGTGGTTCTAGTTCTTCTGACACCACAGAAAACAACATACCCCAGTTGTTCTTGCGTGCGGAGCTGGTTGAAACAGGGTTCGCTAGCCACTTGAGCCACCAGGTCTGCCAGTACGCAAGTCTTGAGATCGTCGAGCTCTCCCAACTGAACGAAAACCTCAATACACGAGTTGATATTTTTTGCATCAGGCAAGGCGCTCTCAAACATCCATATCTTTCCAGAGTCAAGCCACAGTGACCTCCCGGTAGTGAGTTGAGACGGAGATAGCGGTTTGGCTACAGAGAAGACTCGCTCGTTGACGAGATTTCCAATTTTGATCGCATCGCTTTTGTGAAAGTTTCCATGCACCAAAATCTCAGTGTAGGCTTGTTTCCACAACAATTTCAAAAACCCACATAGATCCTCGTACTCTGCTCCACCTTCCAGAGCGGCACACTCCTCTTCAAGCAGCCATGATCCTTCGTTCAAAAGAGACACAGTGTAGTGTCCCACCTGGGTGTATGGGGTGGAAAGACTGTGGTTCTTGTAGGTTCTGAGGAGCTTTTCCTTGACGACCTGAAACCTTTCTTTGGAAGGAGTAAAGTTAACGAGCTCATCTACAAGCTTGATAAGAAGATGGTCCATCTTGTCGTTGTAGCCACTGATTTTCAAGGATAGTCCGTCTCGCGTTGGGGCGATGGTGTACTTGAGCCCAACGAGAGATGCGTCATAGGAAACATCATTGAGCGAGTCGTCAATGAGATCAGCGTAGAGCATGGAAAGAGCAGAGTTGAGCGGGGTAGATGTGGCTACGGGGATATGGAACATGACCCCTATATAAGCTTTTGGAACCCAGAACCGGTCGTCCTTCTTGAACCACAGACTGGTTTCGGTAGACTGACTGATCAGTTTGGGGGAGTCAAACTCCTTATCCGAGCTTTTGTCAACGTGGAAATCGGTGGGGATGAAATCGTTGCGCTCTGGAAGATACATACTATGGTTGAGCTTCACTTGTTGGAGATCCAGATCCAATGGCTCAACGCTATGCTCTGTACCATACCATTTTTCCTTGTGGGGGAGCTCGTCAAAGTCTGGAGAAACAAGCATGACTCTAAAGTTGGCAGTGTTCAGGAAACTGCCGTATTGGGTCACCAGAGAAGGATTCCATTTTGAGGTGATTTCCTGACTGAGAATCTCCTCAAAAGGAAGAAACCAATCTTTTTGCATGGCGGCAGAGAGCTTGGACGCAGTGCTGGAAGCACTTTTTTTCTGAGTGAACTTGAAGTGCATCTTTGATATATCTCGCAATTCGTTGAAAATCCACTCTTGAGGTCCTTTTTCCTCTAGCATCTTTAAATACTGGAAAACATTCTTGACAATTTCCCTGTAGTTTTCATAGCCCTCCTTTGTCAGTTCCACCTCCACCACAAACACAGCAAACCCTTTGGAAATGACCATAGCTCCGCAGCTGAGCTCATTGGCCCATCCTTTCCCTTTTAGATAGTATAGTAAAGATCCCTTCCCCTCGTGTCCCAGGAGATGCGAATAGTAAGATCCAGGCTTGTACTGCCACTCCTCGGACATGTCCGGAACAGGAAAAGAAATCTCCAGACTTCTCGTTTCCATTACCGGTCTTGCCCGGATGAGTTTACCGAGGTGGGACTCGTCGTAGGGTGGTTCCTCCCAACTGGGTCTCACTTTGTCCGAATTCGGAATACTGCTAAACTTTTCCACCGCCCATTGTGTCAGCGTATCGAGATCTTCCTTCCCCAAAATCACCAGGCGCATTAAATTGGCAGAGTAATGCGATTGGTAGAATTTTATGAGTTCCTGTCTGACATCCAACCCCTTTTTCACCGGGTTTAACCCGAGAGTAGTGTAGTTTCCTGTAGAAAACCCGTGGTACGGGTGTTTGGAGCTGGTGAGCGACTTGTCCAGCTGGTGAAGCCGCCAGTTGTCGTTTTGCAAGTTTTTCTTGTTTTCCGAGTCTACAGCTCTAATTTCTCGGTCTTTACAGTCTTTGCTGAAGAGAGGAGAGATAAAAAATTGGGCAAAACGATCCAGGGCTCCTTCTAACGCGTGAGACCCGACCTCGAAGTAGTAATTGGTGTCCTGAGACGAAGTGTACGCATTAGAGTGGCCAGAATGGTGAGACAAAAACGTAGAGTACTCATTTTCCTTCGGATACTTTTCAGTTCCCATAAACAACAGATGCTCGCAAAAATGAGCAAGTCCAGGGAGATCTTTTGGGTCGTTGAACGCGCCAACGTTCACATCCAAAGCAGCAGCAGATTTGTCGGCGGTTGGGTCGTGGATCAGCAGCACCTTCATCTTATTGCACAGCTCTACCGCCCTGTAAGACCTGTCATCCAAGTCGGGCTTGAGTACATTTTCCGTGAGGATTTTATAATTGCTCATTCTCCGAAGTTGGGTTCTGATTCCCATACGTGGTGTGCGGGTGGATTGGTCGACACCGGTTTTTAGTTGATCAAGTGCTACATATTGTGCCTCATTATCTTATATTTATTATGCAAAGTACTCATGGGTAAATTCACCCCAGCCTCATATTGCCTAATAATTTTTCTTTTGTCTGGGTGAGGAGATTCGTCTTTAGGCTATTGAGCGTACTGAAGCTCCGATGAGCCCATCTTACAAGCTAAATAGGGTACATTTATTCAGAACACCTTTATATATAGAATCGAAAGACTCACGAGTAATTTAAGGCAAACTTCAAATCAAGGTCCACTTCGAGTCTCGCTGTTTCCTATTTTTCACGAAAAGACTAGGCGCACGAGCCGTCTTGCTCTTCCTAGTTGCTATTAGGGTGACAAACAACATACTTTGCTTTTGATATTGTAGCTTGTGTATAGAGTCCTCGTCAGATGGGCTTTTTACGTTCGCTTCACAAACCAATAACTTGCCTGTATCCTCTGAAATTCTCAGAACCTACTTGTAGAGAGTAGTTGTGTCTTTTATGATGATCACGTTCTCATATATTCAAAGCGTTTGCCGTCTCCTGCCATTGATGTAGAAAAACGCAGGACAAGAGAGAGAGACCAAAACTTCTTCTGAAGGGCTCAAGTCAACACCCAAGAGTGTGAAGTTGGTCAGGTATTGTTGTTTGTAGGTTTCTCTTACCGCGGAGCAGCACTGGCAAAGTCCAGAGCTCTGTATGGTCATCGCGTGAAAAAAGCTCATTGCGTGGATTCTTGAGCAGAAAATTGACGGGGACCGCATATAACAATAAGCTGATTTCTGGTGACTTGAGCGGTATTTATGAACCAGCGGTTGAGAAAGATAAACAGGGGAAGAAACAACGTGGATCGACAAGAGAAAATTTGATTGTTGGCCTCAGGGTGACGAAACGGCTCCAGAAGAACAAGTTTTTCTTTGCTTCTATCCCGAACTCGTATCTGCCTTTTCATCTTTTGTCTGAAGAAGGGGTGATGGAAGATGCTTGAAAGAAAATCGACAACAGGCACTGTAGGAGATGAGATTGCCCCGAGAATAATTTCTGCATTTTTCGCCTAGAAAATAGTCTTCTTATGATTGAAATACCGAGTGAGCGATGCAAGATCGATAGTGAGAGAGAAAGCTGATGCTAGCTGTAGCAGTTTCCCATGCCTTCTTCGACGTTTCCCAGTAGTTATGGACACCTGTGGACTTTATCAACAGCATCTAGACTAGTAATGCAACGTGGAGATGACATAAGGGCCATGTTGATAATATCAAGATGTTTTTCGAATATCTCTGTAAGGATACGTCAAAGAACAAAAAGCAGAACGCGATCTGAACTTGGAATCACAGGCCCTCAAAACATAGCATTATTACAAGACTAAGAATGGTGTATTCTAATCGATGGACACGCTCTGCCCTTTCTCCACAATGTCACCTCAAATGGCAGAGATTTTAGTTTAAATTAAGAAACGTTACCCGGTCCACAATCTGAGTGTATGAAGAGCGCTGCTATATTTGTTCGATTTGATAAGCTCGCCGGACCCTTGATGGTGTGCGGAAGGCGTGCGCTGATTATGCACGTAATTTATGCGCTCCATCGCTTGATTGTGCATAAACACAAACATGACAGAGCCAGACGATTCTCCACCAGTCCACCACGAATCCACGCCACTTTTGCCCAATGCCCCGCAGAAAGTCGAGTCTACAACGGTCAAAGTTTTGCGAATACTTTTGGTCATTTTCAAAGTGTTTTACGACGTTTGCGCCCGGAAACCAAAGACGGCCACCTCTGTCACGTGCATATTGCTGGCTATCGTAACCTCAATAACTCATCTATTGAATAATGGCGAACTTATTTTCACTCAGGCTTCGCAGCTCGATTTGCATCATGTTTCAGTAACTAGATTCTCAGACCGAGGCATCGAGTTCTCAGCAGAGGGATTTCTCAGCTTTAATTATAGTCGCGTTACTAACTGGTATTCACGAAACTTGGCCTCTATTATGGCTGGGTCGGTGAAGAGTATGTCTGTGGAAACGGGCAAGACGGACTTGATCGGATTTATTGGAGATAGTCGGATACTTTGCGGTAACGTTTCTCTTCCTCAGATCGATGTAAATTTACACTCTGCGCCTTTTGCTATTGAGGGATCTGTGCTTTTAGATCCACTAAACAGTGCACTTTTTATAAATAGTATCACTGACAACCACATCACGGTGGAAGCGTCTGCAGACTGCAGAATAAAGAAATGGAAGTTTCCATTGGGGACACATTCTATTGCAATAAACCAAACTGTTGTTCTTGACGACCAAAAATTTAATGTCACTGTGGACGATTTTAGTGACAATTTCGAAGAATGGGATATATCCACCACTATTGGCTTGAACAACTTTTCTATGCCGCTTTCATTCTCCATGTGCCCCCTTCAGTGGGAAGTACTGGTTCCGTATTGCAACACTTCAGAGCTTATTCCAGTAGCTTCTGCACTTTCCAACGGTTTTGATATGCAACCAGACCTGCGACTTGAAATCTCAGCCTCTGTTCCTTCTCTCGATGCTAGACTTATGGAAGAGTGTTCAGATGGTGGAGTTTCAACTTTAAACTCTCTTGCTCGCTCGTTAGCAATGGTTGAACATGCAACTGTGTACGTATCTGGAGCACAACAGATCAACGTTCCTCTTTGGATGGAGACTCTACTTGAGAATGTCAAGATCCCCATCACGATCCCGCATTTTGAATCGGCCGAGGATCCTTGCATCAAAGTTTCTGATCTGCGCAGTGTAGCTGTGGATTTCACAAAAGAAGGGTTTCTCTCAGTAGAGGCATCACTCTCTGCTAATGTTTCACTTCCAGAAATGGTTCCTTGGTTTAGCGTCGATCGCTTCAAAGCTCGATTTGATGTACTCAGCAACTCTGAAAACCTGGCCACAGTTTCCATCCCCAAATGGAGCAAGTGCGATACTTTTGCTAGGTCCGAGGAAGTCTTCTTGGACGTTTTCCACGTCAAGAGTGTGATCTCGTTGAACGACGTAGACAATGCATCCAAAACCCTAACTACAGTTCTCAACGGCATTGGACAAAATCTAATTGCTGACGGAATCGGTGATTTCCATTTTAACACCTCCATCTGCGACTCAGTTTTCTTCGACATACCTTCGCATATCGGCTACAATGTACCGTCTCATACTCCGTTTTCCCGTCTACTCAACAATGTGACTGTTCTTTTGAATAGTGCGTCGGTTGTAGGGACTTCTCCGTTCGCAGCAGACTTTGCGCTGGACGTTTCTGTATTGAACCCTTTCAAAACCTCCATACGCATAGATACCTGTATGATGGATTTCGATATAGGAATCAACGGCACTGCTATAGGGCACGTTGGAGTGTCTCCATTGAGTGTCGAGGGAAATGACTGGCTCAACACAACTCTATTACTCACCTTGAACCCTCGTGAGAAAATTCCCGCAAACCCCACACTGGCTTTCCATAATCTGCAGGACTTTTTGAGTAGATATCTATCGGGTGATCCCCCCAGTGTTTTGATCCAAGGAAACTCAAACACTTTCAGAGACTCTGTTGAGTATTCCCAGCTTGTATCTGGGCTCTCACTCAACTATACGCTCCCGTATTTTTTAGCCGGTGTTGATTCTGACCCGCAAAGTGGTTTCATCCTCAAATCAACAATGCATATTGTCTCTTCGGAGATCGAGTTCACCGTCTACAACCCATTATCTAACGCCGTGGTCCATATAGATATCAAGGATGCAATTGCTGCCCACGACGGTGTTATTCTGGGCCACATTGAGAAAAATACAAAGCTCGCAATCCCGCCCGGAGTATATACCACACCTCGTCTTCCTATTGTCTATTCGAAAACAGGCGTTGGTGGCAAGATATTGAGAGAGGCACTCAATGGCCGAATTGATGTTGAGGCTTTTGCGCGGTTTGATTGCAGGATCGATGCTTTCCAAATAGGTTTGCATTATAAAGGCAGAGGCCTTTCAGCTGATATTCGTCTTTAGTGTATATATTTTTGCTTAAATTTGCCATTGAAAACTACCCCACTGTGTTCAGATATCTCACGGAGATGATTCCTTGCACTGAGTACCCCATCACGGTAGGACCGAAACCGGTGAGAAGAGCATACGTATAATTCTGATACTCGGTCTTTCAGCACGAGGCCCTAAACTATCTTTAATAAGTCAACCGGAGATTGATTGACATCGGAGTGTAGCTTAGGCTAGACAAGGTCACCTTGATATTCCGGATGCTCCATTCGACCAAGGACTGATGAATAGTAATCCAGTTAGCCGCTGGCCATAAATGAGCTAGCCGAAATCTTGACCTGAAGAGGAAACCAACTGCCTGGCTAATGACTATATACGGCTAATAAAGGCACATGTTTTCACAAGGCGTAACGGCATAATTACAGATTGAGAATCTCATCAAGATACAACTTTAAGCAAGTTTGGATTTCATATATGAGATTGTTACCCGCTCAACAGCACATCTCTCAAATGAACGTCTCAGCTAATATATCAATTTACATGCCCCTCCTCCATTTATCCACACACCACAAACCGTATGTCGATCTCGATAAGGACAAACTAACCGTGAAGGATGCCGCCAGATTGGCTTTCTAAAATTTCAAAGCCCGATGATATGGGCTCGCTATCTCGGCCCGCCGCACGCGGAATGAATCCTGAGCGTGCGCGTTTATTGGAGCAAGGCGGTGGGGGTCGACCCCCTGTTGAGGAAGCGGCTCCAGCTTTTGTTCCAACGGGAGCAAATGCGTCGTTGGGGCAGCAGCAGCCAGAAACATTCAAAAGTAAATATTCTCAGGCAAAGGAGGAACGCAAAGAGTTACTGAAAAGACTGGCAGAAGCACGTGACCAGATCGAGCTTGATCTGGCTGCACTCGACGAAGAAGAGTACAAGTCTCAAGGGTTGGAGGCTATTTTGCGGACTCATGACAAAATGCTAAAGAATGTGACTAAAAAAATCAAAAAATACGACAGGAAACTGGTCAAATACTTCGAGCACACGGTTTTGGAGCCCGAAACCGGGAAAACCCAAGACCGACCATTTCACGAATTTTTGCAGATTAACGACTCCAAAAATAAGATTGTAGCAACCAGTGGTGCATTTAGAACTCAAATCGCCTCAGAAACTTGCTCTTTGGTTGCTTACGGTGGACGCTACTACCCTGATCTTTCGCTTGTAGGCGAGAACGATGAGCCGCCCTTGTTTTTGAGAGTCTCGGCCAAAGACGAAGACTCTCTTAACGAAGCTGTAACTTTGATCAAAGATCTTCTTTCCAAGCCTCAGAAAACACTCCGCAACATTGTTGGGAAAAAACGCAAGGCCCACATTAAGGTACTTGTGGAGAAAGCCAAGAGACGTGTAAAGCTAAAGCGGTACTATTTCGCAATCAACAAAGTGCAGGCGATAAGGGACGAAAGACAAAAGTTTCAGGAAACCGCTTCTCCTGAAGAGTATAAGCAGTATCTTTTGGACAAGGCCAAGCGTGAGGACGAAGATGGTGTCAAGCTTTATGTAGGGGATTTCCCAGTCATTCCCCACATCAAGGTGCCGAAACGGCTGCTAGGGAAAAACTATGTCAATATACGGTACATCTCAAAGCAGTGCAATTGCAAGATCAGATTGAAAGGTGAGGGATCAGGTTATATTGATAGGCTGAAAGACGCTCCAGATTCCGGGCCGTTGTACTTTCATGCTATCAAGAGGTCTGCTGATAGTGATCTGGAGGCGGCTAAATCTTTGATCAATGAGCTGATCGATGATACAAGGCAAGAGCTTACTTTTGTGGCACAACGGAGACAGGAGAAGTTGGATAACCCTGAAGCGTTTCCCGCGAGAAGAAGGGCCAGACGGAAGAATAGAGATGGGCATGTGCGAGATGGTGGTGGAAATGCTGGAAATGAGCCTAATGATAGGAATCCGGCAGACGGTGTACCGATCGTTGAGAATGCTGAAAATGAAGCAGATGACGGAAACGAGACAAGTGAAGGTGAGATTACAGTAAAGGCTGAACCAATGTCTGAACCCCTTAAAGCCGTGAAAGCTGAAAAGGTGTAAGGATAAATGATTATATCCGGGTAACTGTTCACATTTTTTCACCTATATAAACGGCGCTGCCGCTTATTAATTCTTTAATCAAAAAGTACAGGGAGACTTTGCCACGGCGAAATAATGTAGCTCGTCAAGTTATATTCGTTGCCATTTCAGAAGTCAACTTCTAAATGCTTCTCCCGAGATTGATAATCCCTGAACAGGAAGTTTGAGTTTTGATAAATAAGACTTGAATGTCGACTGATGGGAGACATTACAAAGCCTGGAAAGTAGGTGTGTATTTGCTGGTATCATGAGTAGTTGCCTAAAATGATACCTGACATGGAGCGTAGTTTACGTATTGCTTGTATGTAGGTCAAGGAGGTTCTGATCCGCGCGACCTGGTTTCAAATTGTAGGTTGATCGCACATAATTGAAGCACTCGAGTTGACTATGAATAGTACTGCCTCTCAAAGCGTAATGGAAATTACGAATTCAAAGGCTCCCTCTCGCCTGTGATTTCTCGAGTAAAGGACACCATTCTTTCATGTAATAACTCCCCGATACTTCAACACTATATGGCGTATTGTGATTAAAGCAACAAACGCTTTAGTGAGGAGAAATTGAGGCTCGCAGATTCTAATCAGGATTTATGGCTCAATTGACCTAGATCTACATCGCACCATCTATGAATTATGCTTGAGTGGACTATGATAACTCTTTCAATCGTTTGTTTTAAAAGGCCACATGGTATGATCCTTTAGCAACTATTAGTCAGCAATCGTACGCTCGTGAAAGAGCGACAGGCTATCGCAAAGATATTGAAGGCAGGATGCACTGTATAGTTGGGCGCAGCAAAAGGAAGGGGCTGCTGCCTGCCTCTGGACCAGACCTCGAGATTTCCTGGTGATCAATGTGAGCGACCAGTAGGAATCATGGATCGACGATCAAGCTCTTCTATTTAACCCTGTTTGAAAGGTTTTTTTTTTCTTTTTTGGGGGACTCCGAAGCACGAACGTTTTGGTACTCTTCCGTAAGTATCACCAGTCACGTTGGCCGTTTCTCCCACTAGTTTCAGTGGATCACCAGTAACGCGGGCGGAGAAGAGCTCTTTTAGAGTTCTGATGCTTGAAATCTACCTTATGCAGTTAAACGAGTGTCAGTATGTCAAAGCATCAAAAAGAAGGCTAGGACCTTTGCAACATGCAGCTTAACGGGATAGGGGGAAGCATCTGCAAGGCTCATGCAAGCTTACATGCAGCCTTACATAACTGCATCACGCCTGTACACCATATATGGATCTTTCACTCCTTACACATAGCGTGACTTCTTGGGGTGAAATTGAATACCGCAAAGCCGATAGGACTTATCGAGTCATGTTATTGATACGGGACCATGGACATGAGGGATGGGGAATTGGATTGACAACGTCCATGCAACCTTACGGACCCGTACACCATTTATTGCGGTATGTTTTTCTATACCGTGGGACCTGGATATGATGTTTGAAATCGTAGTTCCTATCAAGTCCTTTTATCTAGTCACGCTTCAATTATGTGACAAGAATACTATCATTTTCGCTTCGCTCAAATGTTAAAACAACGCATCCGAACACCATGGACAAATCTATACAACGAGGGCTCAACGATCGTCTCTACGACAAGCGGAAAGCAGCCGCACTTGATCTCGAGCGGCTGATCAAGCAGTGCGTTAGTGAGGGACAAACTGACAAAATCAACGAGATAATCAATCAACTTTGCAGAGAATATGCGTATGCGGTTCATCAGCCCAATGCGAGAAACGGTGGTCTTATTGGTTTGGCAGCTGCCGCAATTGCCTTAGGGCAGAATGAAGTTGCCAACTTTTTAGAAGCTATAATTCACCCAGTTTTGGCGTGCTTTGGAGATCAGGATCCCAGAGTGCGGTACTATGCGTGCGAGGCTCTGTATAATATTTCCAAAGTTGCCAAGGGAGAAATTTTGGTTTATTTCAACGAAATCTTTGACGTTTTATGTAAACTAGCAGCAGACTCTGAAATGAGCGTGAAAAAGGGAGCAGATCTGTTGGATCGTCTTGTTAAAGATATCGTAGCAGAAAAGGCTGCCACCTACATTTCCGTTTTACATGTACCGCCTATTTCAGATGATCCTGACTCTAACAAAGTTGTTGATGCGCGAGGAAAAACCCTTCAAGTGAACAAACCTCAGTCCCCTGCCGCTTTCAGTCTGGAAAAATTTATTCCTCTATTGACTGAACGTATATACGTCATCAATCCTTACACGCGAATGTTTCTTGTCAGTTGGATAAGACTTCTCGATACAATTCCAGACTTGGAGCTTGTGGCTTACTTGCCCACTTTTCTCGGTGGGCTAATATCCTTCTTGAGTGATACACACGAGGACGTGCGCGTGGTCACACATTCCCTTTTGAACATGTTTCTGAGCGAAATCAAGCGGATAGCTGACCTGCAGACTTATGTGAAGGAGAGAGATTCTAAGCAGGACGGGAACGCTTCCATCAACTCGAGCTCTTTCCTCTCAGAAAGTGGACTATACATTCCCGGACAAGACATTAATTTGGAGTTCCCCAGAATCATTCAGATTCTGATCTCGCATCTCGATTCCTCTAACGAGGAGATCCAGATTGAGGTTCTTCAGTGGATAGAGACGATTCTTGAAATTTCGCCCAAATCGTTCTTGAGCTACGTGGCGAAGCTGCTGGCTGTGCTGCTTCAGACTATGGCGAACGAGGAGACAAACTTGAGAGACAAAGCGCATGTGGTGAACAAGAATCTCATGAATCTCGTGGAATCTGCAACTTCTGAGGAGAGTGGTTTGCTGAACTTTGGCAATATCCTCAATACGCTCACACTGCATTTCATGAATGAGAAGGAGGTAACTCGCGTAGCTGCTTTGGAATGGCTCACCATGCTCCATGATAAACATCCAAAGCGACTTCTCCAACATAGCGATAGCACTTTTGTCACACTTTTGAAAGCGCTTAGCGATCCAAGTGAAAACGTGATAAATAGAGATTTGCAGCTTTTGGCAAAGATCTCCAACGAGAGCGACGACAAGTACTTTAACTCGTTCATGAACGACCTCTTGACGCTATTTAAAAAAGACCGCAAACTCTTGGAAACCCGCGGTAACTTTATACTGCGGACCATGTGTCTGTCATTGAATCCGGAAAGGATTTTCAAGTCACTCGGCGAAGTCCTCGAAAAGGAGAAGGATTTCGGTTTCATTAGCATTATGATACAGATTTTGAACAATAACCTCATAACAGCACCAGAGCTTGCGCAGCTGAGAAAAAAACTATCACGAGAAAATGAAAAAGACTTGTTCTCGTCTTTGTTCAAAAGCTGGTGCCACAACCCGCCAGCAGTTCTGTCTCTGTGTCTGCTATGCCAGTCGTACGAACTTGCCTTTCAAATGCTGAATGCTTTGGTGGAGTTTGAGATTACGGTCAATTTACTCGTGCAGATCGATATCTTGGTGCAGCTTTTGGAATCTCCCATTTTCGCAAAACTCAGAATCCAGCTTTTGGAGCCGACTAACCATCCGTACCTTTACAAGTGTCTATATGGTATTCTGATGCTTTTGCCGCAATCATCTGCCTTTGTCACACTAAGAAATAGACTCAACAGTGTGAGTCATCTGTCTAGTTTTCCGTTGGAAAGCGTGCAGACAGCTGAAGACGATCGGCAGATTAACAAGGAACTCTTGGAGCATTTTATCAGCATTCAAGAGCAGCATGAAGAGATGAGCAAAACGTAAGATGTGTCTGGAGGGCTTGTGCTTCAGTCTCTTTAGATGAATCGAGAGCAGCTGTTGCTTACTGACTGACGTGAAGAGGGTCGTTGAATCATACAACTTAGGCTTCGGAACACGGGGAGATCATTCTAGAGAGAAATACGATGGCATTTGAGATCAGCAAAGTTTCTCAATGTTCTACCGAGGCAACGTTTTTTCTTTGTTCATATAGGCAGTGTCACCAACTAAGCCTCACAAAGCTAGGACACACTTTGTAGTGACAAAAATGCCTCGTTAAGGAAGGAAACATATCATCGCACAATGGGTCGTAAACTCTGAAAGAAGCTCATTTATAGCTCATAAAAGCTTCACTCACCATTTTGAGCCCACGGTGTACAGATGTCCATGTTGGAGCAGCGCGAGATAACGCAAGCAAACTACAAGGCTCACGTTGCAACCCTTCGTGAGATATTCGCATTCTGCGCCCATGACTGGAAGGGTACCACTTCTGTCGAAACTTTCATAGAAAAGACCATCGAATCCCTCGACGCTCATGCGAATAACGATGAGTACTTTCAGATTCACTATCTAGTAGACACCGATGATTCGGACAAAGCTGTGGCAATGTGCAAGGTTATTGTGAAAAATGGCTTCAGGAAGAAGTATTCTCAGTCCACTGCTGTGAAAATTCTCTATATAGCGTATGTATTTGTTCATCATGAATACCGTAAACTTGGTCTTGCCAGTTCCATGCTGCGCCAAGTAATCGCCCACTGGGAAGATGCGCATTACACAGAAGAGAAGGGCCTGGGAAAGTTTCCCGACTACGTTTACTGGGCTCTTCACTCAGGCGTAAAGCTTTACTACTCGAGGTTTGGGTTTCAACCCCATCCTGTGGCTATATATCACTTGGAAGCTGAAAATGTTTTAGGTGACTCCCAGCTAACAGCAGAGTATGTGCATGTGGATATGACGCGGGACTTTTTCACCAGCGAACGATTCGCCTCGTATAGAAGGGATTTAGATACCGCTGAACCTAAACTTTTCTATGACTTGAGGGCAAACTTTTCAGAGGTTTTGTTTACCCGAGACCGGTATGTAAGCCCAGACACGTGTGATTGTAAGGGGGCGATCGTCAATGATTCTGGCGCAACAAGTTTTATAGTCTGGTGCGACAATATGCCTCAGGATTCTTTGCAGATTCTCAAGTTTTTCACCAATGCTAATGACAAAGGTGTACTGGACCATCATTATATCTCGCTGATGAACGCTTTGGTCAAAAAATTCAAAGAGAGGTTTCCCACATCTAAGACTCCCATCTCTCTTTGGCAGTCGGACATTGCAGCAAGATCTGAAGAGGCCGAAAATTACATAACAGCCAAGATGGTTTCTACTGGATGGAATCTCGACACAGATGAATCTTTTATCCCTATGTTGAAAAAATATAGATCAAACATGGGTGCTTCTGTCGATGATGTCGTTTGGGAAGACAGTGGGTTTCTGTACTTTGACTGAGGTGTTGGAGGCCTAACTTTGCTTCTTCATACAACATACCTACTTCGCTAATTACTTGTATACACTTACTCCTTTTTATACTTCTTTTGAATATTCCCAGAACATTCTGCTCACATCATTCTGGAACCTGCACGTATCATGCATGACTGCATATCACGTGCATATCACGTGCAGAATGTCTAATTTCAACACCCTCTCTTATCCGAAAACTTGTATTCATTCACTTTCACCAAATCACAACACATATGTGATTTCACATTAGAACTTCCCTGTTCACTCATTCCACGCTTTTCTGTCTTCTTTACACCTTTAGCCATAAATACCGCTCTTTTCACTTCTGGGCGATATTCAAACACATACAGTTTTTCGTCGGTACATCTCTTTCCCTCAATTTCTCTCGTTTTGGGGCGGAACACACCATGTTCATCAAACAACAACTTTTCACCACTTTTAACCACTTGTGATACACTTATCACATTCTGAACTGCCTGAGGAACCCACAAAACTCTTCTGAGGGCCAGTTTCCTCCCTTGTTTGGTGAACCGAACGCTTCCAAAACCTTTAACTGGTAACTCTTGACCACATATACCACCAATGCTTGTTTCACACACTTGAAAATTCTCCTGGATTTCTTTGTTCCATGTCAAATGATATGTTGCTCCGGTATCAAACACCCAGTCTGACTCAGTCAATTCCGTTGACGTGACAGGAGCAACCCACGAACATCCTGGCTTACTTGGAACCTCGTCTTTCTGATTATTCCTTGATGAAGTCGTTCCGTTTTTAGCTTTTTCTGGACAATCCTTCACACGATGTCCCTTAACACCACAGTGGAAACACTCGAAGGAAAATCGTGTGAAGGATTGTCCAGAAAAAGCTAAAGATGAAACAGGGCTTTTTTTCGGAAGACGATAAGCCCATTTTGTATCCCCCGCGATCATCTACCATTTCACAAGAACCGGGCGATACGACTATACTCAAGAGGTTCAATCTTTGGTAGCCCCGAAGGGTCAACAGATCCAAGTTATTCGGCCCTCGAGCCCTAGATCTGGTAACCCTCAATACTACCTTTTCGAAATGTCCCCAGAGAAAATCCACCTTCCAAAAACATACCAACTGAGGGTGAATCAACGATGTACCCGCCAGGGCTACATGTGAAATGCCATGAGCTGTCAGTCGTACGGAGTTTTAGAAGAATTGAAAAACATGAGTATATCTGGGGTAATGCTCTTTAGATGAAACTTTGGTAGGCTTGATCGATTGCGATTTAGAAGGGCCTCCATGTTTCAGAGTCGCGGTGTACTCCGAGGCAGTGTCGCAAATATTTTCTGCGCTTGGTGAGCCCTGGCCCTATACACGAAGCAAGATCTACATTTTGCGAAACATCGCTAACGTATTGTCACTTTTCAAATTCCAAGTCGACTGCTCGCCTTGCCTCCATACTTGAGGCTGATGGTGTCAGGATGTGCCCTCTTTCGCATCGTGTTTGGTGGAGAAAAGTTCACCGTATGCAACGTCCAAAACTTTTGATTCGTGAATTCAAAGCTACTTTATGAGAGAGGGCCGATCTGAGCATCTATCCGTTCTCCTGTTTTGCATAAGTCCATTAATTTATCTGCTCTATTACATGATGCATTGCGTGCTGCAGTAGACCGCATAGAATTTCTGCTTAGAATATTGCGAAGGGGTAAAGGTCGCAACATGACCGCCCCAAAGGCCGAAGTGCCTGAGGTTGCAGTTTGCAACCTGAATCTCCTGCGGGTGATATTGTATATCGAGGTACTACTCGAGTTGTTATAGGTAGTGTTATACTACTGAGATCTCCCACTCGGAAGAGTGGATAAGATCTTGGTGATCTATGCAAGATTGACTCTGTTGAGCTCTAGACTTGAGCATTTGTTGGGTAAAGGAGAAAATAGCAGCTGTCAGACATGGTAGGTGTAAAAGGAGAGGTTTCCGTGCTTCATCAGGGCAAAGAGAGAAGAGAGATGTAATTCGGAATATTGCAAACAATCGTTAAACAACTTATAGTGAAGTCAAAGGACACACCCTAAGAATACTGTCAATAAAAATTTACACCCGCTTTATTTTACCCTGTTGCCCGATACAATAATGTCTGGTTGCGACGAAAGGTATGGAAGGGGAATCTGGCTTTGAAACATAATTTCGAACTACATATTTAATAGAGAGTAGAGAGTCAAGTTTATGTGGAAAAGAAAAAAAAAAAAAAGAGCATAAGAAGCAGAAGTGTTTTTGTTATTTCAGATCATTGAAACCCCACAAACGTATAGGGCCAGTTTCTTAAGTGCTAAAGGTCTACAGTTGAGTTTAAAGGTCAATAGATCATCGCGAAGTAGAGGAGGTACACAACGAGACGGAAAATGGAATAAGGTGACTGTTTCTAGAGGTGACCTTTGACAAATTTCCTCAATGAGATGATAGGGCGAAAGCCTTCGGCTCCCGCCACAAGAGAATGAATACAGAATTTAATCTATATTGCTGTAACTTCGAATCCAGTTAAGCATCGTAGTGGGCCGGCTTATGCTCAACGGACGCAGAAGAGCATTTCTGGATTTGCAGTGTCTTGACAGCAGGAAGAACTTTCCGCATTCTCTTTAAAGACAGTAAAATAGGTGCACTTTCTGGGCCTCTCATTTTTTGCAGAAAGTATTCGTGTCCGTTGAACTTGTATTTAAACTGTTCGCAACCCTTTATTTTCCATTCAGACAACATAAAACAGAGGAGAGAAACCAAGAACCTTTGTACAAGGGCAAGGAAGCATTCAAGGTTGTGAAGTCAGCCGTTTAGCCTTGAGATCCAGTTTGTCAGCGACAGTAAACTCGTGGGTGTCTGTGGAGCAACACTGGAATTGCCACACGCTTCCTGGGGAGACCTGCTTATATGATGCGTATGCTCGAGAAGGTTTAGGAAACTGCAAATAGAGAGCACCCCATCCACATCATTCTAGTCTCCAAGTGTATGTATTAGGAGAGGGAACTCAATATCCACGTCTTTCAGAACGTGTTCAGTTGACAAAATGTCTCCGCATCGAAAATCGCCGTCACCGCTTCTGTTTATTTGAAGTCCCTATTTGGTCTGAAGCGTTTCAGAATTTGGAAACCTACCATATTATGTGAGTAATCGCACCTTCGTTGCACGTTCAGTAACCCAAAGCCTGGACAAGGTACAACCACCATTTCCAGGCTTTCTACGACAGCACTCTGCTTGAACAAGAGATGTGATTATATGTGATGCCTATTTGGGAACAACTGGTCATCGAAGTTAGGTGGAGAACGTGTTCCAATGATACTCTCCTTCAATGAAGATACCATCGCTTGCTATCGTAGCACTTTGGAAAATTTCAAAAGATAGTCTTGAAATTCAGCGGAATCCAATCTTTTAGTAAAGAGAACCCCCAAAGCTATTTAATACCTCATTTTGAGAGTGGGTCTCAATTTGTCCCAATATCCATACAAACTGTGGAGAAAACGTTCTGTTTCAAGCAGGTCACAAATACTAGGGCTTAAAGTAGGGTTTAATAAATCTTTTAACCCTTTTTCTGCTTCGTAAAGTACGCCATTCAAACTGATCCAATGTGATAAAAAGAGAGATAGTGGGCTGATTCGAAAGAGTATAAACTGCCTATCACTTGCTTTTTCTCTAATTCACACCTCAGACGAGCTGCCAGTTCACATATAACCATTCCGCTAACAATTTCGCAACATCTCAAGTCCCCAGAATAGTATCTCTGAAGTGTTTCTGAAAATTTCCCTTTTTCATTCCGCGCTTAACTTCAAGATTTCTACATCTAACCTCTGCCTTCTGCATCTGCTGATCAGCCTTGGTTACTTGCTTCATCGTCAGCCCACCGCTCACTCTTCTATCGGAGGATGCCGTTCTGTCAACCGCCCGCACACTCACCGAGTTATGTCTGCGCGAGAGACGTGGGCCAGGCTCAGACTCCTCCTGAAACGTGACTCTCTTTTTCAATTTCGGTGACGCTGCAAGAGGTTCATCTGAGGAAAATTGGTAAAATTGACCGAAAAAGGATTTCTCGTCTTCTGTTTCAAACGGCAAAAAACAATGTTGCTTGTCACAGCAGTGTTGACGGATACTGGTTAGATTTCTACCTTGAAACCCGCAAATAAGACACTCCTTGTCCATCGAAATTTTGGTACTAATAAAAGTCAGTAGTCCAAGGAGATCCGTTACAAAAGATCTCTCAGGAATGTACAGCCCGTGCCACTTGAACATGTGGTTTATATTCGGCTCAATATCCTGGTTTCTCTTCCCGCAGTAGAAACACGTCGTCAGCGGCAAGAGTTCTGCAAAGGAATCTTCTTCTTCTTCTTCTTCTTCTTCTTCGCTTTCGGAACTGGATTCCGAGTTCGGTGCTTCTACAATTTCGTACTCGGATAGTCCCGATTCCGAATGGCTCTCAAAATGACTTCCCTCAGTCGTTAGAGATTCTGCTGTTTGCAATGAAAAGTGAGAAGACTCAGAAAATGCAGGACTCAAATCTCTAATGGGTTCCTCATCCAATTCATCAAGTGTTCTGCCACGATCTAGTCTTTTGGCTTGACGTTTCATCTCTTTTTTCGTCATCTGCCGATTCGACAAATCTCTTCTCTTGCTATACACAACAAACCCAAACTCATCTTCTTGTTCGTCCTCGAAATTTTCGTGCAAAAGAAATTTTTCAGCAAAGTTGTCCGAAGTTACACTAGGCAAACCCGCTACCCGTCTCTTCAAATTGTACCTGTGCCAGTCAGTCTTCATGTGGTGTCTCTGTAGATCAGCCGAGTAGAATCGGATCTCGCATGAGTTGCACGTGAAGAGAGAGTTATTTGGCTGTTGAGTGTGGAGTCCTTCCATTGCGGTGGTGTGGGGTTAAGATAGAAGAAATTCCATAGAAGGACACACTTCTGCATAATTGACTCAAATACCCCTGCTTGATGCGAGAAGTATCACAATACTCCCTGAAACATCAGACGAGCATCGTTAGTAATTCTAGAGCCAAAGTGATTCCAATCTTGCAGTACGATTCTGCCTGGAAGGTTTAACCCTTTCAGCCTTTTGAAAAGTGTAAATTGAGGCGGTAAAGTGTCATAATATGTGTACAATGATCTATATAACATTTGCAGCAATTTTTAGACGAGTTGAAGGCCAAGACCAGGTTGAAAAATTAGTTATCGAAACCAATCGCTCCTAAGAGCCTCGATGCTAATCTGGTTGATGTTTAGCATATCAACGTGACTCTTTTACACCTATTTAGGAAGCTAGAATACCCTTTTCTCCTTTTATCCGACTACCAAAGCCCAAGAATTGGTCCTGTCCCTCCTTGCTTCAGACGCAACCTTTATGAAACTCGTCTATTCTTGCAAGTGGGCAACATCTCTAGCAACCTGATTTCCGGTCCAGCCACCAGGTACATATATATCTCCTCTTGAGCCAGTCCGTGCGCGGAAAATTAAATCAATTTGTAACCTCAGGCCGACCCAAAGGCCGAGCTACGGATAGCACCATCCAATTGGTCCCTTTTGATGCAGCGTAACTAGCCTTTTCCTGTACCGTCGTACTTGATCTATGGTACGCTCTACCGCATTAACAGTAATAACGGGATTATAAGAACTATTTTGCTTTTGGGCATTTCTCGATGGATATTCAAATATATTGGTGCCTAAATTCCCGACTACTACTGGAAATCAACCTCTTCTTAGCTGCCAACTTTCCTTTTCATTGAGCTTTACGCGAGCAATAAAGACGTTACTTGCTCCCTATTAGCCAAGTATGGCTTTACCACCTCGGTGAAAAACATTGCAACATGCGTATAGCTTGAACTAACAATACTTTACTCTGCTAGAGTCGTCAGTGAACGTGGTCATCAAACACATGATAGACACTGGACTGGTTCTCGACGAAAACATGCGCCGAGGCTCAGTTACCTGCCGTTTGTACATTCCTCTTCTTGATGGGGCCCATTCGATCCCAACTGAAATTCTTCAGCGATATTTTCTAGAATCGCGATTGTTTGGAATCATTTCAACGCAACATTTCTGAGGTGAATTTATACAATAGAGGTCAGCCAATGATCGGACTAGCAGACGACTTGGTAGGTATAAAGAAGAGAGTCGACCGCTAATTTGCATACATTTTGATACGATTGAACAAGTCATTCATACAATTTGAGACGATTGGATATACGTTTGTGACTAATGATTGTTGAACCAGCCATATGTACATGCAACTGTGCATGGGTGGTCATGAGGTGCTGGTTACTATGGAAACCAAATAGCACTATATATAGCCTGTATGCAGCAGTGATCAACAAGTGAATATACTATGTCTCTTGATATTAATAATCTGCCCCCCTCCATCCAACAGGTTGTGAGCCCTGGATGAATCTTAAATACGAGCACAATACGGATTTAAGCGTGTTGTGATGACTGTTGATTTGTGCGAGCCATTTCTGTGTATATCTCACCAACTATTCATCACTCTTATATACCAACCGATTCCGTTCATCCGCCACTCCTTCTTTTCCCAAAACGCCTTGGATTACCCAACAAGTGGTCTAATCCGGCGTCGATCGCACATGCATGACTCTGCCAGAGCCTTCCATTCTAGCATGCCGTCTTGTTGAGCAAACCTTTATTTGCAACGCGGTCTCACCAATCTGGAGATAAGCGATCCGGAAGCATAAGCTGCACATACGATGAAATGTACATATGTCCATATAATCACGATGGGCTTTAAACCATCCGAGTGGGCTTGTACTCGTAAGGAGGTTCGGTCGTACACAACAAGCCCAACTTTGTCAGCCGGCTGGAGGGGCCGCAGTGGACCTTTTAATTAACTCCCCATTGCATTCCCCTAAGGCGTATGCAGTCTACCACATGTGCATGCAGTGAGGCAGATCAATAGTGGACTTAATCTTCAATGAATAGCTGCCTAGATCAACATTGCGAATTAAAGTTGGCATTCTGCCATATTATGCTTCCAACGGACTGCTTCACGGTATACATGCTGTTTCTTAGTAAAGTGTAGAAATAATATCATATTGATACTCACGTATCACGACAAAGCGAATCCAGTTGAATTCAACCAATCACTTTCCATTAGGAGAATCGTGATCGCTCACTGCACTGTACAACTTTGGAATCTAGCTGTCAGAACGACTTAGAGTCGGGACTACTCATCTCACAGATATCACCTTTAGTTCAAAACTAACAGATTTTACACCCATAACCATTGTGTAAATCATGCCACCAACAAAGAACCGTAACTCTAAATTTGTCCGATGCCTCAAGAGGAGCTGTCCATCTGCATTTTCCTTAACATACAACTGAAACAGATTGTTAAGATCGTTTAGCCTTGCAGAGCCGACCAAAGTTGTAGCTACCAAGGACCTATAACCCGAGAAAAATTCAATAAATGCGACTCTCAAGTCTAAGCACCACCTGATCCTGATCCTACTTTTTTGATTGTACAATACGGTCTTCTAAACAAATTCTCAGGCACCATACATAAGGCGGAAGGTGTCAGTTTGTACTCTGACCATCTCTTTCCGAACGTGTTTAGTAAAGTAAATTTCAACGAATGCAACCTCCAAGGCGTCTGATCCATGAGTTCAAGAATTTCAGACCGAGTCTATTCCATCCATATTATGTAAGTCTCCATATTAATTGTATTAGGAGAGGAAATCCTTGGAAACTTCCATGGCTTGCGAAATATAATGCTACTGATCTTCTTCTCTGACTGCACCACACATAATCTGCATCATTCAGATATCGAATTGACCGTTTCTAAAGGAGATAAGCTTGATGATTTCGTTCTGAATGATGGTTGTCCATGCTGAGAGCTCATATTAATTCACTTCCCTCCTTGCCTTGTTTACCTACACTCATCTTGTCAGAAGCTATCAGATACATAGAAGTTTACCCGACGAAATCCAGTAATCACATTCAACCCCTTATCGGCCACATTCAATCAGACGACAAATTTGTAAAGCCTTAAAAACTTTCAGCGCGGCAGGGCCAGCCCTTTTCATCCGATTTAGCACGTGCCTGTCATTCAGCCGACTCACTTCAAAGAGTTTTTGCCTAGCAGAAGTCTAGGAGAAATGCTTAACCATGAAACATTCAAGATCCGTCTCAAAAACAAAAGGTTCAATTTCATGTCCCGGCGTCCGCGGTTTATACAACTCTAGTACGAAGGAATTACCTACCTCTCTCATGAGAGTTGACCTATTGATTACATATATACGCCATTCATACAAGGTAGGCCATAGCAATAAAGCTAACCCACCCACATCGAGGAAACCCTCGGCCACTCTCTCTTGTACAGAGCCATACAGATGGTATCCTGTGAGGTGATTTTCCTGTCGAAACGGGCTTTGAAGTAACCGTGCGTTCCCAGACTCTCCTTTATAAAACCTGAGCGGCCCGACTTGGTGAAAAGTGGAAGGGTCATGAAAGCGTTAATGTCGTCAGTGTTGAAAAACATATACCGCGCCGTTACCACTTTTTTGTGAATCTTGATAGGGTACCCGGTGAGAACAATTTTCTTTGCGAGAACCCTAGTGTGATCGCAGTTTAGCAAAGTTCCGTGTCCGATAAGTTGCAAAGCGCCAGTTTCTGCTGACTGTTTGAAATATATAGCAGGAGTATTAGGGAAGCTGACTGGCGCTATGACTGTAGCTATGGAGATATCACCGCGCCTGAAGAACCGATCATACTTATGAACGTTGTTTGGGGTGTTATGCGAATTGCTGAAAAGAGGCTCTATCACCTGTCTTCTGGGTCCATACTGAACGATGATGGTTTCCTTTGAAGGAATTGGCTCCTCAAAGTCTTCCCAATGTTGCATGCTGAAGTTTGTTACTGCCAATTGATGCTCGTGCTCGAGTAATCCGTAGACAACAAAAACCTGCGCATCCGCCAAATGCGGCGGAACTTTGACAAATAGTCTTACCCGATTACCCGCAACAACCTGGGCTTCCTGAACGTATTTCTTGAGGATTCTCTTTTTTGTGTTCTTGAAGTTGGGTATGCGCAAGAGACTATTCCACTCGCTTGGCTTCTTTTCGTCGTCTTCATCACAGTCCCACTCGCAGTTTCCCAAAGACTTGACCCCTCTGTACCTTTTAAGCCTTTCTGTAGCTCTTTCCTCGGGATGAAGCTCCAGCTCGTCGGGGAACTCAAGATCGTCCTTTTCCTGCTGCCTGAACTCGTTCAGTTGACGCTCTTCTTCTTCAGGCGAAAGATCGTGGAAATTCTCCTGCGAATCTTCGACATCCATAGCATCGTCTTCAGCTTCCCTCTCTTCTTCGGCTCCCTGCTCTTTGACGAGCTCTCCAAGTTCGTCGTCGTCGTACCACCGCGCCTGGTACTCGGACATACCCTTTGGAATGAGTCTCTTAAAGCTGGCCTCTTCGGATTCCGAACCCTCATAACCGTCCATGCTGTCGTCGTCCATCTCGTCCATACTCAGATCGTGCTCTGTGAGCTCTTGCAAAGATTCCTGAGCCACGGGGTCCGCTCTAAACGTATCCTCGTCCTCGTCCTTCATATCCACATCTTTTCCCCGTGAAAAAAGAGTCACTTTCTCGATCTTATCAACCTGAAAGTCGCCGTGCCCGGGAATATGCACTAACCGGTTGGCATTGAATCCACTACCACGAACAACCCCCTCCACAACAAGACACGAAGAATCCCAGGTCACGTGGTCCGCTACAAGGTAACCTCTCTCATCTCGCCAGGCAACCGACTTGGGGAACTTTTGGGAAATCGTTCTCAGACAATTCGTGCAGTCAGATGGAGCTTCTAGGTTGAACAGCTTGTCGTCGTTGGGAAAGAAATGATGAAAGTAGGAGTTCAAAGACTTAAGAGCATCTTGCTGGAGATTCTTCTTGGGATACGAGCTTACCAGATTAGTGACTACTCCCACTACAGACGAAACACCCTGCAATTCTATCGCTCTGATGAACTGCTCACCAACTTTCGGATCCACTTCTTCACGAGCAGAGAGCCCAAAAATTATAAAATCAGAGATTTTGCACACATCTAAAACATTAACGAAATTATTCATGTCTGGAATTATAATCTTCAAGTTGGCCTTGAATTTCTTCACTTTGACAGACGTCATAGAGGGTATTTCAGTAATCTTTGCATCCTCTTCATGCAGTAGTTTTTCAACAATCTCCAGAGGATTTACATCTGGGGTCAAAGGTATGATGGAAACCACTCTTTCTGCTCCGTTTGCGCCACTGAAAAGTTTCCTCTCTAGTTGCGCAGACATGATCTTATTCTCTCGAAGCTGTTTGGCTAGATGTTTTCTATCAAGTTTGGAGTTTGTACCACTTTTTGGCCCATTACTGGGGCTTTTTTCGACTTTCCCCTTGTGTTTGTTTTTCAGGGCACCCTTGGATGCATGCTTGGACTTGAACGGCTTGTGGTTGTTCTTGAGAGTCGTGCGGTGAGAATGACCGCCTGCCATAGTTGATAAGAATGTGGCTTTTGATCTGATGTGAAAATCGAAGCGATGAGTGGTGTACGTATGTCACGTGAGGCATAGTAGGGCTTCTCGTCTTGGTGACACGTTGGAAATGCACCCTCATGCAGTATGGCACACTAATCGGTAAATTTTCAACCACATACACTTTTCAGTAAGTTGATACCAAAACACACATCTAACGACAAGTCAA